>JZKD02S2212293.1:25082-35394 GCA_000966675.3 Picea glauca
GAAGACTCCGGGAAGCAAGAGAAACCCTAATGAATTGGCTAATAACCCTAGAAGCCTTGTCGGCTCAAGAATATAATTTATATTAGGCTATTAGCCTCCAAGAGAAGAAGTCGGCAAGAATTAATAATAATATAATGAACAGACACCTACCCAGAAGGAGAAGTCGGCCCCAGTAAACTGGCAGGATTACTATAAATACAGGGCGTCAGTTTCTCATTTGTCACATCTCAGGACTACAATTTTCCCAGTTGGTGCGCAGGTTTGGAGGAGGGTTGCAGGTGCAGCTGCAACAGCAGCAAGTTTCAGTATTTGGCTTGGATATCTCTTGGCTAGGGTTTGGACTATCCGATCAACTTTTTGTGATGCATTATCCTTGGGGAGAGATGCGCTGCTCCTTGTTTGGCTATCTAGCCTAGGGTTTTCTTCCGGAGGAATTCTCAGGTCAAGGTTAAGGTGCTCGGAGGGAGGCTTCAGCCTATGGTTGGGAGACGAGGATATCGTCGTGGTAAAATGAGCACACAATTCTTTATATTCTAACAATCTTCACCTTCCTTTAGTTATGAAAATGAGATCCAAAAAATCAAAATACCTGTGCCATTTTCGGAACTGATAAAAATTGAAGAAGTTAAAAAATGTCTTTCCAAAATGTTGTTGTCTGAATCCTACTCAAATACTACTGACTCAGTTAATCTTCAAGATGAAAATCCAACAATCATCTTAGGTCCTTTGATAGAAGATAGAGATGATTCATCCCCTCCCTTCTATACATCACTAAACATACATGATAAGGTGTTGCATAATTGTTTGATGGACTCAGGGGCATCTCACAATCTCATGCCCAAAGCAGTCATGGATGAACTTGGATTAGAAATCACAAAATCTTACTATGACTTATATTCTTTTGACTCTAGGAAAGTGAAGTGTCTTGGGGTCATGAAAGATCTGGTTGTGACCTTGTTTTAGTTGCCCATGAAAAGTGTGGTCATGGACACTATAGTGGTTGATGTTCCCCCTAATTTTGGTATGTTATTGTCAATATATTGGATAAAAAAACTTGGGGGAACTTTGCATATGGACCTCACATATGCCACCATTCCTGTGTTTGGGGGTGAGCATAGAAGACTTTACAAGGAAGCTCAGTTGGCCTACATCATTAGTGATGAAACAGACCCCACCAACCATCCTATTTTTTCTATTGACACTGATTTGGGATCTAACCTATTGCAGCTCACTAATACTCCTGAACCTCCTCTTGAAATCAGAAAATAATCCATTACTCTTTGTGAAATCCCTCCTCCAACTACCTCTGTTTGGAAGATGTTCTTTGATGGAGCCTCTTCTAAGGAAGGTATTGGTGCTGGAGTGGTCTTTGTTTCACCTTGTCAAGAGACTATACCTTTTTCCTACAAGCTAGAATTTGAAGCTACAAATAATGTGGCAGAGTATGAAGCTCTTGTTTTGGGTGTAAGGGATACAAAAGACATGGGGATTGAAAGATATTGACGCAAAGAGGTCCAACCTATCACCCCACAGGGTCTCTTCACTTGACCTCCTGCTCACAGGATCGTTCAAAATCCCTTCAGCTGACCTGAAGCGTCTCTTTAGATTCCTGAGTGGAATCTCTGCTCAATTACCCGATCCACAGGTCCTTCTTTACCCTTCACGGCCTTCTGCACTTAACCGTGGCTATCCCCGACTCTCTATCGGGGTTCGGGGTTTCCCGCTTCCTGCTGTCCAGAGTCACTGTCCTCTCGATTCCCTGATTTCCGATGAGATCCTTCCTTGGCCTTAGCCCCTCTGGCTATACCCTTTGGTCCATACGACCATTCTCCATGAGACCACAACCTTATATCCCTCTATCAGGGTTTCGAGTTCCAATTTCCCTATGAGCTCTCCTTTGTGTGGTAGTCCTTCCCAGCTATATCAAGGTCCACGTGACCGCATACCATATGACCTCAGTCAACCTCTCATCGGGGTTTCGATGTTTTAAATGCCAAAATGCGCATGTCCATGGGATTCGCGATATGCCGATCCCCGATGCGCTCCTTCACGCGCTGGCCCTCCCAGCTCAGCTCCTGCTCATATGACCACTTCCGTGACCACAACCTTATCCCGTCGGGGCTACGGGGTTTGCGATGTCACGATGCAAATGCCTACAGGATTCACGATGTGTCGAACTCCGACTCCTCCAGGATCCTTGGCACGCGTCCTGTCTGAGATCCACGACCGTGATCTCTTCTCGCAACTCCGGGGTTCAACAGGCCTCGAACCCTTAATCTCGAAACTCCCGAATGCCGACAATGCTCGATCCTTTGCCACCTGTCCTCCATTGACTCCTAGGTGGCCCACACGGTCCGTCACAATTGGGAAATCGCGTATCGTGATTTCACGATTTTAGCTGTCAATGTTTACGGGACTCGTGAAACTCCGATTCCCGATTTATCGACTTTCGTCCGATTCCTAACATCTGTCCCACCGAATGGACAGTCCAGATTCTGTGTCGGGGTTCCACTATTGATTTCCCCGATCCTTTGTCCTCAGGAATGCCGATTTCTCGATGCACCAAATGCCAATGGCGCTTGATCTCCACCACGTGTCCTCAGCCAACGGACGGTCCAGATCCTTTCACTGATTCAGGATTTCTGATGTCCCGATCCTCGATGAATGACCTCCTGCCAAACTTTCCTTGGTGGTGTTCGATTACTACCACGCGTCCTCCCGAATGGACGGTCTCGATTTTGTCAGGATTTCGAGACTTTCGAGGTCCCGGTTCTCACGACCTCGAGAACTTTGATTTCTCGATGGCTGATATCCCAATGCCTGTCGGGACTTCTCTTCTCTCTCCCAAGGATTATCTCCCTCGCAGCTTCGGCAGATCTGACGGCTGTCGGTGACCCTGCACCAAATCTGACGGTTCAGATCTGTTCTTCTGTGCATGCTCCTCCTCTAGAGGTTAAACTGTGTGCAACTCTTGCAGATCTGACGGTTGTTGGGTATCTGTCCCAGATCCAATGGCTCAGATCCTTTCTCCTGTGCACCTTCTCCTGCGCTTAATCTCTGTGCAGCTTCTCCCGATCCAACGACTGACGGGTTTTCAGTATGAGATCCGACGACTGTTGGTCTCCTCTACGCGCTTCTTCTGATGCTCCTCCTGGACGTGAACTCCTCAACGGTCCAGATCTCTTCTTCCCAGCCGATCTGATGGCTGACACTGCTCCTCCTGAGCTTCTACGCTTTCTTCTCAACCTTGGAAGAATTCACCTTCTCAAAGGCCTCGACCTTTGCTTCTTTCCTCTCTCTGCGAACTCCTTCCCCTTGAGCTTCGCTACTGCACGTAAAAGCGTTGTTCCTCCTGAGCTTCTCTCCTCGAATCCTCAAGGGTCCTTTCGACTCCTGCACTCCTTGCAGAGTCTCCTCGTGCACATAGTGTGTTGTCTATCCTGATCTTCTTCGAATACTCAGACCTCTTGGGGATTTTACCTTTCTTCTCCCTCGAATGGAGAATAAAATGGATACCTTCCTGGCTATCCTTCTGCTCAAGTGACTTCTAGCTGAGCCTTCTGGGTGTTCAATAACCCTGAGAATATCCTCCTTGATGGATACTTCCTCCAATAGCAGAACTCAAAGAGTTCTCTTCCCCTGTTCTTGTCTGCACACTAACTCAAATGCCCACCTGGCAGAGTTCCCTTTCTTCCATAGAACACCCAACGGTTCTGCCTCCCTTCATGCACTCCTTGCACTTGCTCGATGCCCTCCTGGCAGAGCTCTTACAGAATCCTCAGTGATTCTGGTCTTCTATCTTCAACTCTCAACAGAGTTCTTCTTCCTCTGTGCACCACTGTACACACGCTCAATGCCCACTTGGCAGAGCTCTACAGAATCCTCCATGATTCTTTCTGCAACTGTGTTCTCACCCACACAGCCTTACCTCCTGAGGTGTTCAACAACCTCACAGGTCTTCTCACTGAGTTGTTGACTTCAACTTCTGTGTCGCAGCACGTCTTTGTCTGACTCCACAGAGTTCAGAAATGCATCCTCTGTGCACTGGTATTCAGAGACCGCAGTGCTCTGTCACGCCCTCCTGGCATGAAACCTCAAAGACCTTCAACCCTGAAATCAAGCACACTCCCTGTAATGGCATGATAACAACACACAAATACAACATGAAATGAACACCCACAGACATGCATATAAAACAGAACATATGCAGGAAAAATTGCTGTTGTTTATATTAAAAATGGCAAATGCCTGTATTTTACAAAGGTGTTCTTGAGCTCTCTCTGGCTCTTCTCTACTCTACCATTCTAAATCGTATAACTCAAAATGAGATCTCCAAATCTCTTTTACCTGAGGGGCTCATTGAGCGCTTCCCTCCAGGTTCACCTACTCTAATAAATTACATTCAATGGGTTGTCTAGTCCAGAATCGGATCTAGATCTCAGCCGATCTAGCATTAAAGCCGATCCTATCTACAACCTACACGAAGGCACGACTTCCATGGCTCACCAGCCTAAGCATTTAAATTACATTCATTTCAAATATTAAATGGGCTACGCCTCCCTTTTAGCATATGAATGCATGCGCGCTGACGTGGCTGGTTGGCTGCGTGGAGAGATGCTCCTGCATCAGCTATCAATATTTTGGGATGCAGAACAAATTGTTCATTAGATCAAAAATATTTATCAAGCCAAGCACCCTAGGCTTAAGACTTACAGAAATGAAGTATGGGACCTAGTTGACAGTTTCTTCCTAGCTTTCAACATTTCATTTATTCCAAGAGAAGAGAATACCATGGCTGATTCTTTGGTTGTTTCAACAAGACATTTCAGAGTCCCTTTGCCACCTAAACTCAAGTATGATGTAGGGCTGAAATATAGACCCTCTGTACCTGAAAATATCAAGCATTGGAAGGTGTTTGAGGATGATAATGAAATCAAAAAGTTTCTTGAGTTTGTTGATGATTTCTCTGCATTACATATTGATCAGGATCATGATTATGAAAGTAGCCCTCATGCTGATGTATTTTTAAATAAAATTTCTAATCACCATATTGTTCAGCTACCTAGCAACCACATTCCGAAGGGACTAGTTCCTTTGGAAAGATTGTTTGATGGGAATGATGTGGCTGTAAAGTTTAGAGGTTTAGCTGATGATGCTGAAGTAGCTGAGTACAATATTGCTACAGAGAAGGATCCCAAATTTGTCAAGTTGTCAAGCAGTTTGTCAAGAGAGGAAAGGGATGAATATGTTGAGTTGTTAAAGGATTTTGTTGATGTGTTTTCCTGGACATATGAAGATCTCAGGACATATGACACAAGTATAATTGAGCACAAGATCCCATTAAAGGAAGAGTCCAAGAAATTTAGGTAGAAGTTGATATAAATAAATCCTATGTTGCTGCCCATTATGGAGAAGGAGGTTAAAAAGCTTTTGGATGCCCATATTATCATTCCTTTGAGGTATTTTGAATGGGTGTCCAACTTGGTCCCAGTAAGAAAGAAGAATGGAGAAACCAGACTTTGTGTGGATTTCCGAAATATGAACAGAAGCTCTAAAAAAGATAATTACCCCTTGCCCAAGATGGAACACATATTACAAAGGGTGACAAGGGCATCCAGGATGTCTACGATTGATGTATTTTGTGGCTACAATCAAGACTCTGTCTTACCTGAAGACAGAGATAAGAAAACATTCACCACTCCTTGGGGTACATTCATGTACGCTAAGATGCCCTTTGGATTGATGAACACAGGAGCAACCTTTCAGTGAGCCATGGACATAGCTTTTATTAGAGAAAATGACAAGTTTGTGGTCATTTATTTGGATCAAATAACAATGTTCTCACAATCTAATAAAGAATATTATGATCATATGAAAATAGTCTTCTTGAAATGCAAAAAATTTGGTCTCTTTTTAAATCCCAAGAAGTCATTATTTGCCATGAAAGAGGGAAAAATGTTGGGGCACATTGTGTCAGATGAGGGGGTAAAGATTGATCCAAGCAGGGTAGAAGCTATCCAAGCTTTGTCACTCCCTAGATCCAAGAAAAAAGTTCAGTATTTTTTGGGGAAAATTGATTTTCTGAGAAGGTTTGTTTCAAATTTTGTTGAGTTGGTAAAGTTTATCACAACCATGTTGAGGAAATGAAATGAAATCAAATGGACCGTTGAATCTCATAACTCTTTTGAACAATTAAAGAAGGCATTGACTGAAGCACCTGTGGTCATCAGTCCTGACTACTCCAATGAGTTTCTGATTTTCTCTTTTGCTTCATTTAACACAGTAACAACTATTTTATTGCAGAAAAACATCAAGGGGTTAGAGAAACCCATTTCCTTTTTTAGTAGGGCACTGAGAGATGCTAAAATAAAGTATGATATCATGGAAAAACATGCCTATGCTTTGGTTAAATCTCTCAAATCTTTCAGATTTTATGTGCTACATTCAAAAGTCATTACATATGTTCCTTCAGATTCTGTGAAGGAGATCCTCATTCAACCTGACATAGACAGAAGAAGGAGCAAGTGGATTGCCAAGATCCTTGAATTTGATATTGAAATAAAGCCCACCAAATTGGTTAAAGGCCAAGGTTTAGCTAGGTTTCTGGCTGAATCTAATTACAAATCCTTGGGGGTCAATTTCATCAACAATTATTCTGAGAATCAACAAGTTGAGTTGTTTGATGAAGATCCTCAAGTCACACCCCCATTGGCAGGATGCACTTGGTACAAGGCCATTATATTTTTCCTACAGAAGTTGCAGCCTCCTGATGGCATGGAAAAGAGCCAGGTAAGAGCTTTAAAGATCAAATCAATTAAATATTGTTTGATTGATCAAGTCTTATATTGGAAATACCCTTTAGGAGTGCTATTGAGGTGTATAGACCCACATAAAGCCCAAAAGATGATGTATGATTTTCATGACAGTTTATGTGGGGGGAATCACTTCTGGAGAACCACAGCCTACAAGATTCTCAGGTTTGGATATTTTTGGCCTAGCCTCTTCACTGATGTTTGTTCTAAAATCAGGTCTTGCGTTAAGTGTAAGAAGTTCTCTGGAAAGATCAAGCTCAAGTCTTTTCCATTGAAGCCTGTGGTAGCTTTAGGACCTTTTCAACAATGGGGCCTAGATTTTATTGAGGAAACCCACCCTACTTCAAGTGGTCAACATAGATGGATCTTGACTTCCACATACTACTTTACTAAGTGGATAGAAGTTATCCCCACAAGAAATGCTTCCCACAAAGTAATCATTGGTTTTCTTGAGGATATTGTGGCAAGATTTGGTTGTCCAAATAGAATTGTCACTGATAATGCTTCATCTTTTAAGCTTGAACCATTGATTAAGTTTTATGAACATTTTGGAATCGCATTGCTTCACTCTACTCCTTACTACCCCCAAGGTAATGGACTGGTAGAGTCCTCTAACAAGAGCCTTATTAAGATCATCAAAAGATTGTTAGAGGAAAACAAGAAGGCATGGGATTCAAAGCTTAAATTTTCTTTATGGGCTGACAGAGTGACAACAAAGAGATCTCTTGGTGTCTCTCCTTTCTAGCTTGTGTATGGAGTTGAGGCCATATTTCCTTCTTAGCTTTCCTTGCCTGTGGAAAAATTCTTCCAAGATTAACAGGGAGAACCAGATGATATGATTAGAAGAATACACCAGTTGGTAGAAGTGCAACAGACTAGGGAGCATCTACTGGACAAAGCACATGACCATCAACAGAAGATTAAACAAGCTTTTGACAAAAAGGTCAACAAAGAGGATTTCCAACTGGGAGATCTAGTACTTAAATGGGATGCACCTAGGCAAGATAAAGGCAAGCACGATAAATTTGAGGCCTTATGGATCGACCCCTTCAAAATTTCTGAAGTTTTTTCAAATAACACTTACAAGTTGCAGGATTTGGAGGATGTTGAATTTTTTGGTAGCTCTGTAAATGGGCATTTTCTGAAAAATTTCTTTACTTAAGCCATGAGTACTTTCCCATGTCATTATAAATATCACTTTTCTTTTGTTTTGGTTTTTATAAGCGACTCCACAACCCAATACAAAGGCACTGAAACTGCAAAAGGAGTTCTAAGAGTCTCACAGGGAGGCCTCTATCCCCCATGGAGCCTATATGTTAAGACAAGGATCTGCAGACTGTTTCTTAAGAATCAGACAAAAATTGAGGTTTACCCTCAAGAGTATTATGGTGTAAATCATGTGGCATTTTTCCCATGATTTCCACAGGGAAAACAAAAAGATTGGAGGCCTAAGCAGTTCAAGCACCCTCTCTCCACCTATCACATCTCCCTTCCCGATACCTCCTCTCACCTCCTGACACTTGTCCCACTCACATTCCACTTTCCCTTGCCACAAAAACCTCGTCCCAACCTCCGCTCCCCCAATCACTTCCTTCCACATGGACATCACTCACTCATTGGGCCATGCGATTTTTTGCCAAGCACCTCTCTCCAAATCACCCCTGCACATACACTATCAGACTGCCACCTACAAAGCTCACATTGGTCATAGACAAAGACCATTCATGGCCTCGAGGTGTCAGGATGGACTCACATAAATCATTGGCACCGTTTGAGAACAATTATGGGTGTCAGGCCCAATACTAATCCCAATGAAAACCATTATTGAAGATTGTGGGTAGCAATTGAGACCTCACCTCATCCCATAAATGGAAAACATTGTAGAGAGCAGCCATGAAGGAACACTTACGATCCAAAGCTTCCTTATGGGCAATTTTTCCTGTAAATCACATAACTATGCATGGCTCGCGTCTGACATAATGAGGTCTGCACAACTTGACAGAGCGGGCGCCGACTGAAGGCTTTGAAGGCAGTGATCTGATCACATTCCCGGTGGTTGCAACATTTTAGTATATATAGGCAGTTTTGATATTTGTTAAGGTCGAATGATTGAGCTAGGCTCCCTGCTATTGTAATATTTTGATTGAGAACAACTGGTTCTCTAGTTATGTATTTGTTTTTGAGACATCTTGGTTAATTTAAGTCAACTTTCTTACTCCATCTTATTTGCCTTTAATACTGAGAAATTTCATGTTTGATTGATTCACATGGATTTTTGTAATTATATTATGATAAATGTTTGATTATAGTACTGTTATGATTTCTTTCAGCTTCCTTGAAATTTGAATTCAAGAGGACCTTGTGTTTAAGTTTTTCCTCCTTAGGCTGCTGGAAAATATGATGTTCATAACGGACCTCTACACCTTTCTCACTAAATGTTCTTCCTACTCACCCTTACTCCAACTTACTGACTGAAGTTGATTCAAGACCTCAATGGCTGGTGCATTCTAGTCCAGATTTCTGAGTTAGAACTCTATTATTATTGAGTTTTCTTCATTTGACCACTCAAAACTCAATTACCCGTGACATATAAACTAATGGGTATTGGGCTTACCTTCAATGCAATCTCAAGGTGACTTCTAGTGCCAACAAATATTATGGATTATGATGATTATGTTGAGATGCCACCCCCATCCACCATGGTTCCCATGTCTAGGACTCTATCTACAAGAGTATGGGCTTCATCTTCAGTTTCACGACCACCCACATCTAGTTCTACATGGTTTCATCCTTCTTTAGCTCCACTACCACCATGTGGAGACCCATGCAACAAATGTGGTGTTGGAAGGAGGAGGGGATATGTGTTTCTCATTTTTCACTACTTTAGATGCCACATATGATAGATTTATAGTCTTTAGCAACTAGCTCAATTTATTGTTTTAGACCTTTCGGTATTCATACTTCGGTGTGCACACTGCAAATGGCCTATTTTGTAAACATAAATATTTGTTCATGTTATTGTTGACAGTTGCTTGATAACCTATTTCATTCCATAAGTTAATGGTCTACTTTCTATTATATGGCTAAAAAAATTGTATGTTTGTATGTTTGTAGTTTCTAGAATCTAGATGGTTGATGCTTGAATGATTCTTTATTAATGGATGTCATTTATATATTCAAATGGATGTAGTATGTATTATGGCTGCCATTTATATCTTTATTAATGTACAAATATGCATGTTTTCATATATTCTGGAACAAATTTGGCATTTTGTATGTTTTTTTTTTTGTTTTTTTTTTTAATATAAATGCAATATATATGTGTGTGTGTGTGTGTGGCAGACTCTCCGCTCTTGAGAATTTTTAGAAAATGATGCTCTGGACACTCTCGCTTTGCTCCACGCTCTGGAAACCTTGTTCATAATGCCCATATCTAGTTCTAAAATTTGTCTTACTAATGTATTCATCTTTGATCCTCACCTGATGGTACCTTGACCTCA
>JZKD02S2212304.1:13253-23989 GCA_000966675.3 Picea glauca
CCCCTTGGTTGGTATCATCGAGAACTTTAGCCATGAAGATCTTATGCACAGGTTCTCCCCTTGTGGGATCGTTCATATCCGTAAAAGTATCACACACTGACTCTGAATTACCAGTGGTATCAAAACAACGCCTATAAAAAGGCGGCTTCACGTTTCTAAGCGGAAGACCAAAAAGTCCTCACGACTAACGGAGTGGGCGATATACCACCCTAGGTCAGAGACCCAAATCCATGATTAACTAACTCACTGTGGAAAACTAGGGAGCACATAGCACACACTAAAAGTTCCTAAAGGAAAATCAAGCAAACGACTAATTAGTTGGAAGAACAATTACACCAACCAACACTATAGCAACTTACCGGTGCAAGTGCAACTCGAAAACAAAAGAACCCTCCAGGTATACTCTGCAAATCATGGCTCAATGTCTGTCCTAGGTACCACGGTATACCCCTGCAGTCACCTGTGTATGTCTCTAAAAAAGATAGGCAACTAGGTTGCCATCGCGTGAACAGTCACCAGGCAGGTACAGTGAAAAGTCGAGTAGACCATAATGAGTATGGTATCAAGCCTGGAACTTGTCAAGGGTATCGAAGGCAAGTGGTATGGAAGACAACTGAGGACCTCGAACAGATTCGAGACCCACAAAGCTCTGTGGCAAATGCAATCGACGGAATCCCAAGACAAGCCCTCTATATGTGTTCTCCACTACGATTGGTCCAACTTTGGCGGGGTTATCTCCGCTACCTTTCTGCACATGACCTTGTGTTTAGCCCCTGTGTTAGAGGGGGGTCCCGGATAACTTTCACGACACTGGACTTTGACACTCCCTAATGCAGACTCCAATGTTTGATTTAATGGCCTTGAAGAGTTTCCTTTCCAACCTAATTCAAGGCCCTAACCCTAAACTAGTTGGTTGACCCTACAAACATAAAAATTCTAATGAATTTTAGATTTAGCGTTAGTTTTTATGGCTTGTTTTAAGTCAAAGGTTATAAAATTGAAACTAGTGATGTTTGAAAGACGAAAGCAAAATAAACAGAAAGCTGGAAACAAAAAACCTTTACTTAACTCAACTCTTAAACAACTTTTCAAACTTAAATTTTTTTCTAAGATCTTTGAAGAACAAACTCAATGTAGGATTTCACTCGACTACGAGCTACTTATGATCTAAGTAAACCGTCAATAAATTATGAAAGCAAAGACTTTTCCTTGGTTACTAATGCAAAACAACACTTTTTAACCAAACAAAGAAATAAAAGATTTTCTTTTTTTATTTGAATGCACACAAAGAAAAAAGAAAAAATATCAACAAGTCAAAACCAAGAAAACTTCTGGCCTAAGAGCAGATCGCAAAGAGTCACTTTAAAAATCACACACAAGAAAATTAAAATTGGACTCTCACACTTGTCTAAAAACCCTATAAAAGAAAATTTTGAGGAAAGCTTCTAAATGAAAAAAGAAAGCTATTGTTGTGATCAAACCTAAGTTACTCACCGCTATGACAGAGACCCAAAAACCTGAGAGGTATAACTCTTGTCAAAGGAAAGGATGACTGCCTCACCTTCAACAAAAATTCTCCCCATAAGCACACTGCTGATAGTTCAATAGCAAGCGTGTGCACGTGAGCTGTGTAAAGTCAGAGCGTGTGTACACACGTGTTGGCCTTATACAGGCCACATGTATATCTAAAATTATGAGACAAATGAAAAGCCAAGCAAGATAGCCCAGGAAGAGACTATTGGTACTGAGAACCAGAATCTCTTGAAGACTTAGACACTTACTTTAACATAAAAAAGAAAACAATTCAAGGAAAAATTCATAGAAAAAAACAATCTGAGGTGAAACCTAAGCTATAGACTACAAACAACAAAGACTAGAAAGAGTTCCAGAAAACCCCTGAGAAGGACTAATTTTGATAGGGAAGAGGATGACTGCCTCTCCAAAAGAAATTTTCTGGAATCATACACGCGACTGACACTTCCTCAACTAGCGTGTACAAGCGGACTGTGAGAATGTAGGGTGCAGGTACACATGTGCAGACCTTACGCAGGCTATGTGTACTTCTGTGGGTCTCGAAAAAAAAAATACAGTCAAGAAAAGAAACAGAGATAACTGGTATGGAAGACCAAAATCTCTGTTAGCTTAGACTTTTGCAAAAACTTTAAAAATAGGAAATGAAACCAGTTCTTAAAAATACCCAAAAAATATTCCCAGAAACCCTAGACTATCCCTAGTATGGTCGCCAATTCTGTTGTGAGTGGGACATCCCTCTATGGAATAGCACTTAGGGTTTAATTATGCATGCAGAAAATACCTAAAGATTTCTACTTTCTACCGTCATCCCAGACCTAATCCCCATTATTCTTAAGCAAATACATAGTTAAGAAGATCAAGTGAGCATACCTTATTTCGGGCGTTTGATATCGATCCTTCCTCATGCTTGATCGCTCTTTGACTGCAACTCTCCTCCCAAGGATGACCTGCATTCACACAAGACAAACAAAAAACTCCACATGAATTTGATATATATATTAATGGGTTAGAGATTCAATAAACATGTATGCAATAAACCATGAAAACCTCATATGGTGGGATGGGAAAAGTACTTCTTTATTATTAACTTCAACAAATCAACTTACAATGATGAATCTGACCATTTCTCCATGAACCTGGTCCTGGACTCCTCTTCAACTGTCCTCCAACTTCTTTTCTCTATCTTTCTCTTTTCACACGGATAGCTAAAGGGTTGGGACAAAGCGTATGTGCAATCGGGTAGAGTTTCTTTACTATGATTCTCCTCCTTCAAATGGGACCCCTAACCCTTCTTTTATAGGCTAGAAGAAGCTAGGTATTTGATCGAACCCTCAGCCATTCATGGCCAAAAGGTTTAGTTAAATCACCCAAATCTGTGTGTTCCGTCAACAACTTTCCTTTTTTTGTGCTTTTGTAGGTACATGCAGGTTGTCTTGGGTCAGCTAGCATGTACACACATGCAGTAATGGAGCAGGGCGTGTGGGACTTTATAAAAGGGTTTTTTAAGAAGAGTTGTTCAATAGTGTTTTGGAAAAGAAGGAATTTGAGATGGCCTGATTCCAGGTAAGCATGTCTGGTTCAAATTAGAGTTATAACAACCATGTCAAATCTCAATCCATACAAGCACAAATTGAAACAATTTTAACATTGGCCCCATTCACATTAATTATTCTATAGGCTTGTTGTTTTATTGTAGAATTATTTGTGTGGGTCATGTTTGAGTTCAACAACCCTTCGGGACCATCAATGCATGCATCTAGTCTAACCATGTCAAATTTTAGTCCATACAAGCACAAATTGGAAAAATTTCAACATTGGCTCCATTCACATTAATTATTTTGTAGGCTTGTTGTTTGATTGTCGAATTGTTTATGTGAGTCATGTTTGAGTCTAGAAACCCTACCATACCATAATTGTATGTGTCTATTCTAACCATGCCAAATTTCAATCCATACAAGCACAAATAAATAAAAAATCAACGTTGGCCCCATCCATATGTAAGTTATAAGTGGGGTTAAGTACATGAGCAAGCCTGCCTTATTTTTGGGTTTTGATAGAATAACCAAAGAATATTTTATTTTCTAATTGTTTGTTTGACTCATGTTTGAGTTTTAAAACCCACCCATACCGTCAATGCATGTGTGTTGTCCGTGTTGTCCTAGCATGCCAAATTTCAGTCCATAAAAGCACAAATTGGAAATTTTTCAACATTGGCCCCATTCACATTAATTATTCTATAGGACTATTGTTTGATTCTTGAATTGTTTTTTTGATTCATGTTTGAGTCTAGAAACCCTCCCATACTGTCATTGTATGTGTCTAGTCTAACCATGTCAAATTTCAGTCCATATAAGCAAAAATTGAAAAAATTCAATGTTGGCTCCATTCACATGTCAGTTATAAGAAGGGTCAAGTACATGAGCAAGTGTGACTTATTTTGGGGTTTTGATAGAATATCCAAAGAATATTTGATTTTCGAATTGTTTTTTTGAGTCATGTTTGAGTCTGGAAACCCTCCCATATAGTCAATGCATGTGTTATATGACTCATTTGTAATACAAATTTTATGGTTTCCTTGTGTTAAATATTTTATGGTTTATAGTAGAATATTGAATGCCTAGACGTAGAATAATCAACAACCAATACTTATTAGTCGAATATCCGACGACCGTAAGGGCCAATTCGAAAAAAAAATAAAAAATTACAATTTTTAAAGGTAAAATCTGACAATAAGGCCAATTTTCATGACTTCTTTCATGGAATGGTATTTTTGATATGTGTGCAGGTTGTGTGTTCAGAAACCATAATTCCGTTGTTTTTAACATGCTCATCACCTCACCTTCACATAAAATTTCTCAAATTGGCATATAATAGCCCCAAATGAGCTTCTCTTGGTTTCGAGAATAATTAATTCTCTATTGAATAGGGGAAACCACATGAAGGTGGAAGCTCTAATTATTCCCCCCCTCACATCATTCTCAATTCCCCCATACCTAATTTGACATAATAAAGAACATGCAACACACTACATACAAAAATGGCATAAAACTTTAAAAAACGTAATTAACCTGTATAAGTAAACACTTAAAAAATAATAAATCATATAAATACTAAATACATAATTAATAGAATAAATCGTAGAAAACATATAATCACTTATCTCATACATTTCAACATTTAAAGATCATTCATCTTCTTCTTCATCCAAATCAACATATGTATTATGATCTAGTTCATAAACGATAATGTTGAAAGGATCGTTCATATCAACATCATCATCAATGCCATTTTCACTATCATCATTGATATCATCAATGAGAACATTGTCTACTATATTTGGATGATCAAATTCTTCGACTTCTTCATCTGACACATCTGCAGCCACCTTCTCCTGACCTACATCATCATCTTCTTCTTCAATATTATCTTCTTTCTCTACATGATTATACTTTACTGGTCTTCCTCTTGGATCATATCTAACAACGTATGATCAGCCTGCTTTACCAGGTACATCTGAGTAAAATACTTTCTCACATTGACTTGGTGTTAGGACCCTATAATGTACCTTTTTTCTCGTACTTTTTGCTATCATTACATCCTTTTCCCACTCATATTTAAGCCTACATTATCACCTTAACCTATTTATCCAAAGGTATATAACGTTTCTTCTCTTTTCTATATGTTTAATTTGTTTTACATGTAATTTTACATTACTCTCATACTTAGCCATTAATCAGAAATATATAGTTGCTGAAACAGTTCGAATTGCAGTTAATATATTGTTGTTGCTTGAAGACCATGTTGCTGAAATAGTCAACAGTACGCAAATCCCGTTGCTGAAACAATCAGTGATTTGTGATGCTGAAACAACATTTCACATATAGCAGTAACAAGGAGATGTTACACTGGCCACAACTTTTGTACCTTAAGCCAGCACCATTACAACCATTGCTGCTGCTTGAGACCACGTTGTTGAAACATTCAAACAAGACACAAATCCCGTTGCTGAAACAATTCATGATTTGCGATGTTGAAACAATATTTTACAAATAGCAGTAACAAGAAAAGATAAATAAATAAGTTGTTACACTGGCCGCAATAGCTGTACCTCAAGCCAACACCATTCCAACCACTGTAACAACATTTTTCTATGGGAGATCAGAATATCCTATTCTAGCATAGAAGATTAGATCAGACTAAGAATAGGATTTGTATGTACACATGTAATTTTATGCTTAATTGTATTAAGAGGATTCTCCTCTTTAAATAGTTGAGAAATCAACATTCGAGGGGGGATTACGAAAGGTTTAGCTAGAAGCGAATTACAGAGAAGGAGTGTGTTCACTTTGGATATTGTAAATTGTCACAGTTGACAGATGAATAAAAGATCATTTTGAGCATTTCTTCTTAATTCCTTTTATTTCTGGGGAATCTTGTGAGAAGGAAAGGGCCCACCTTCTTCACAAGATTCACCCATTAGTTTCTGTAGTTTGTTAGTATTGTTTTTATTCACACCTTGTTAAAACTGTGTTTTGTTGAAACTTTGTTTCCACTGATTGTTACATTGTTTTCATACAATTCATTCCTAGGTAATTGTTAATCATTTTGATTGGTAATTATGTTTGCAGAATGAGTTTATGAAAGTGTGATAGTCGGAGACAGGTGCTGAAGATTTCTGCTTTGGGGAATAGGGTCATGTTCTCTGTTATAGAATAGTTATCCTTCGGTACTTGTTAATCATTTTGATTGGTAATTTTGTTTTCAAAATGAGTTTATGAAAGTGTGATAGTCAGAGACAGGTGCTAAAGATTCCTACTTTGGGGAATAGGGTCCCGTTCTCTGTTACAGAATAGTTAGTCTTCTTTGCAGTATGCTGAAAAGTTCCTTTTTCCTAGGTTGTTATTTCTTAATGTAATCCAGGATTCTTCTAATAATTATTTCCTTTTGAATCTTAAACTTTGCAATAGATAGTGATCTAAAAATGAAGAAGACTTGAAAAACTTAAGAATTAATGCAAGTAAATGCTATGTGTTTAAAGCAAAAGGATCAGTTTGCAACACATAGATTAAAGGATTACTTATGTAAAATATGCATAGACAACAGCATAATCATTGAGCATAAGCACATAAACACAACAATTTGATAAAGGAGTTCACCCCTCTCTTGGGCTACATCTCCTGGTCTAGCTTCCAATGGATCATTATTATTAATTGCTCAAAGTGCTCAAAGACATGTCTTACAATGCTCAAAATGACAAACCGACTACTCCAATGGCTTCAGAGCATCCAAAAACCCCTGTTTGGGCTCTTTCAACACCTCAATCGGTCGAAAAATGAAGAAGTTAGGCCTCGTGGAAGTCTCCCTCTTCAAGCTTGTTGTCTCTGCATCTACAAATTGCACCCTTATTGTTTGAACCTGGCTCACACGCAAATTTAAGCATGAAAACCCAGCACCGGGTGCAACCGCACCAACGGTGCAAATCGTAGGACGGTTAAGGGCACGCCAGCCCCTAACCGCCTAGGCACCTGGGCGTATGGGTCATAGAATCGCGCGCTAAATTAAATGGGGCTCCGTCCATATAACCGTTGGAACCATATTACAATTGTTGGAACCATATTACAACCGTTGAACCATATTACAAACGTGCGCGCGCCAATGGGTATACCCGTGGTCACATATATATACAAAGCGCGCGACCAAGGGCTGGGCTATGCCCGACCCGGTCGCGGCCCCAACTGTACCAACAAGTGGATTTAAATATAACCCAAAACATATATATAACAAGGTATGAGCGGTAGCCCGATTGGTTATCGGAGTTTGTATAAGTGTTTGTGCATTGGGGAGGTTCGGGGGTCGAACCCCACGGACTCCATACATTTTACAAACAACAATAATAACCACTACCCAAACAACGAGTGACACGTGGCGCCCACAGATTGGGCCACGTGTCCTCATACCGTTTGCCACTAAAGGACACGTGTCACTTCTCGATTCGACAACTGTCAACCAACCAAATGTTTCCACGTCATCCATATAGTCTATACGGTCCTGCCACGTCAGACTGTACGGACTGTACAGTCAGCACCAAAATTTTTGCCTGTTTGACTTGACAAACAGAACGCGCTATATTCTCCATACGGAGCCTGTTTGACAAAGTAAATATACTGTTGGAATTAGGAAGATGAGACAGACGCAATGAAACTAGTTTCCTCGCATTCCGAGCACTTTGAAATTTTGAGCAAAATTTGATCCCCTGATCAGATAAATTGCTTCCATTGTAATTCAAGGTAGAACTTCAGTCTGTTCAAGGCAAGGTGTGATTAGTGTAGCTTTTACTCCAACTTTGGATTTATTTTGAGATTGAGCATATACAGTGTGTGATTGCCTTTGAAATAAACAGACTTCCATGGGTTGACAATTTATGTGACACTTGATTGTTTTTAATAAGTAATTATAGTGACCAACATTTTGGCGTCGTTGCTGGGGAAGGCAATTATAGATTTCAAAAGTATTTACGTTTTTATTTCAAATGTACAGATTGCATGAGAGGATGCAGACCCCCCAAGGAAACTGACCCTACAGGTGGCAGGGGCAGAGGAAGGGGAGGAAGAAAGACTTTTATCGACCAGATTATATCAAAATTTGAATCTGTTGTTCCTCAATGACCAAGCTCTCGAAAACCAAAGCCTTAGCCTTCCTTTCAAGTGAACTTTGAAATGGAGACAGTTGAAAAACCAGCAGACAACATTGAGGATCGAGCAAGTGCAGTAGGGGAACAAACAGAAGAAACCATGGATGGATATGATGAAGAACTGCACCATGAAGAACATGTAGGTCTTGAAGCAAAGGCAAACGATGAAAACTCTTTTTCTACCTTAGGATTTCCTATTGGTGATCTTCCTAGAGGAGTAGCTCCCATGAAGAATATTCCACTTTCAGCTTTACCTAACTTTCATGGTTTATCTTCTGAAGATCCTGATGAATTCCTTTTCGAGTTTGACATATTATGCAGAAGTTATGATTACATTTCCCATGCTAAAAAATTAAAGCTATTCCTAGAAACATTAAAGGGAAATGCATTAAGATGTTCATGAGTCTTGGAGGTCATGTAATCACAACATGGGATCAGATGAAACAGAAATTTCTGCACAAATATCAAGACTATTGCCAAATAAGAGAAAAAAGAGAGGAATTATTCAAGATGATACAGAAAGAGGATGAAAATCTGGAGGACTTTGTGGAAAGGATACAGTATAATATACAAAGATCCAGTCACCCCAATGTAAGTAAGGATATTCTTAAAACAATATTATTAAATGGAGTAAGGGATGACTATCTAGATATGTTGAATATGCTTGGAAAATGGGACATATCTAAAGAATCATATGATGAAATTGTTAACCTATGTAAAAGATGTTCAAGAGGAGCTACAAGGAATAGATCAAACAACAGGGATACCATATTTTCAAGAGTTCAAACATCAACTAGTGGAGGAGCAACAAAAGCTGAAATAGGTAATCTACTTGAGGAATTTAAAACTAAAATGTTAGGTTCTTTTTCTTCACAAATTGACACCTTGCAGATTCAAAAGAAACAAGCCGAAGCAGAAGTAGCTCTATCCATATTTTGTTCCAAATGCAGAGATAAGCACCCATGAAGGGAATGCCCATTAGACAAAAGGCCAATTTGCACCATTTTTGATAAGGATCATGAAACTCAACAATGCCCTTCCTTACCAGGAATCAAAGCAGCATTACAACCAACCAATCAAGAAGTTGAAGTTGTCTATCTATTGACAAAGAGAAGGCAATGGAAACCACGGAGACAAGGTATGAATCCTAATATTCCATTTACACCTTCTAATCATTGGAATAATTATCCTTCTTTTAGTCAAGAAAATTACCCTCTCTTCAATCAAATGAATTACCCACCCATGAAACAAACAAACCCTCCCTTTGTAGACCCAACAATATGGACACCTTGGCCTTCACAACAACAACCTTACCTTAACCAATGGAATCCAAGTTGGAGAGGTCAACGACCCTCGTTCCCAAATCAATTTCCTCAATTTCAATCACAAGTTCAGCAACCACTCTCTTTACCATCAGGTACTCCACCGAATAATCAAATGATAAGGCCCCAACTACCTATACAACCTAACCCTAACCCCAATAATAAGGATGTGTAGTGCATTGATATTCAAAACCAACCTATAATTTCTCTTTTCCTTGCACAATGCAATGATATTCATTTATGATCTAGGAAAATAGTATAGCCTATCATTGATGATGTTACCTCCTCTAATTTCGATAAAGAAGAGATAAAAAACACGATTTACCTGAAGAGGTACAATCGTCCTCAAACATTGTTGCTGAAACAACAGAACCACCATTCCCTGAGCGTTTAGATTTGACTAAAACTCTTGAACCACCTGCTTTCAATCTTCTAGGGGAATTACAAAATCTCTATGTCAAAATTCCACTATTACAAGCACTAAGAGATGTACCAATTTATGCTAGAACTATGCGATACATTTGTGTTAAGAAACCCGGTAGGAAAACTAAAGATCCCCTCACAGTTCAAGTCATGGGTGATTTGTCTGCACTAATGTCGGGTAAAGCTCCTCCAGTTAAATATGGTGATCTTGGCCATCCTACCGTCACAGTGCAAATTGGAAAAACAATAATTCCTCGAGTTCTGGTAGACTTAGGCACTGCTATCAATATTATGACTCTTGAAACTTCACAATTGTTACAACTGAAAAATGAAATTAGAGATACCCCAACCATTCTATAATTAGTTGACCGTTATACAAACAAACCAGAAGGAGTCATTGAATACCTAATCATCTCAGTTGAGTCCTGGAATTATCCAGCTAACTTTGTGGTATTACAACCTAAAACAAAGTTGGGGGGTCACCCTCTAATTTTGGGCAGGCCTTGGCTAGCCACAACAGATGCCTTTATCAGYTGTAGATCTGGTTCAATGACAATTTCCAATGGATATGAGACCAAACAACTTACTCTCTACCCTCACGCTACACCCTTGATTAATAATGACAATTCCTTATGGGTGGACTTTGATGATAAAACTACTCAACCTATCTTGACTATCGGACAAGCCTTAAGCCTTAAAGATGCCACTGAGGATGAAGTAATTAATAATTTTATTTGTGAACCCTCCTCTGTGACTTCAGAAACACA
>JZKD02S2212315.1:15670-25857 GCA_000966675.3 Picea glauca
GATCAAATCACTCAGATCAACGACGCTCAGGCGATTCCAACCCTTCTCAGCCGTTCTATTTTTAATCAAAGTGGGGTCGCCTCTTGTCGTGTCACCCCCCTGTCTGCTGACATTTGTCTGTCCACTCACCCTCATGATATATCCCTTTCCTCTTCGCCCCCTTATTGCCTTCTGACACCTAACCTTTTCCCTTCCAAGTTTCTTGGAAACGTGCCCTCCACTCTCCCAGGTGTCAAGCTCGCGTATTTAGCCACGTCCATCCACATGGCCCCTTCCTACCTCATCGCCCTCTCACATTCTACCATGTGTCTCCCCCCCCAGTCATCTCCACCTCAACACCTTCCAGAATCCACTTGTCCCCCGGTGCTCCATGTTGTTTCCACCTGTTTCCTATCCATACCCCATGGTGTTCCTCATCCGATGTCACCACTTCCGTTCATTCGCCATCACCTCCGTCATACCCTCGTCCACATCCACCGTAGGGGTCCCTCGCAGCAGTCCAGTGAAGCAACATCCAATGAGATACCATTCGACTGGTCCAGGTGGCACCATTAGGAGACCGCCACAGAAGACATAATTGACTGAGGCCATCCCCGATCCCAAAAAGAAGTTATTGCGGCAGTTGCTAGTGGTTGAACATCAGCTTCACCATAAAAGGAAGGTCCAACAAAAGATTAATTCATGTCAACTCACCTGCAGAAGGACAGTCCGAAATCTGATGGTGTCTTTCATAGGCGCACGATCGTCCTAAGTCTGCATGGGCAGGCTGCCAGAAGCCATGCAAACACAATGCTTTTAGTGCAGTGTCTTGTTTTTGCTGCTGTTGTTGTTTTGAGTATATGTAGGCGTTTTCGCCATTTTTGTAAGGATCGATGGTAGAGTGAAGCTCCCGACTGTAAAGTTTTAGTAGACGTCTCTAGTTCTCTGGTTATGCATCTGTATGTAATATTTCTTGTTTAATGACAGACAGTTTTCTTGTCCCATCTAGTTTTCATCTCATACCGAGGGAGTTCATGATTGACTGATTCACATGAATTATTGCAATTATGTTACGATAAAGGATTTATTGTTGCATTGTTGTATTCTCCGGTTTTCTACGTTTGAATGTAATAAGATCTTGCGTTTAGATGTTTTCTCCTACAGTTTGTTATAAACCTGATGTTTACGATAGACCTTTGCATTTCTCTTATACAATTCTTCCCCCTACTCACCCTTACTACAAATCACTGTCTGAATTTTATCTAAGATATCACTTACCCATGCATGCCTGGCCTAGTTTCGGAGTTAGAACAACATTGTTTTGAGTTGAATTCCATTTGATCACCCCTTTTTATAAACAAATCATGACATAAACTGATGGGCGTCGGGCTCTATTCCTGCTGCAATCCAGGAGTGACTTCTGACACTAACACCATCAAGACACTTTATTCTTACCATTCTTTCTTGTTTATATAGTCTTCCAATTGTTGTGAGCTTTGAAGCATTGTGTCCCTTTATTTGAACTTTGAACCATTGCACCTCTTCATTTAAATGATAATTTCAAACTTTAAATAATATCATTTTTCCTTTTTATTATTTATTCATAATGCTCTTGATTTAACTCTTCTTTAATCATGACTGTGTATCGGTTCATTAGTCTACACATTGAATTGTTGTGAATTTGAGTCTTAACCAATAGGCACTTCCTTCAACCAAAATTCATGTGACCACGATCTTGAAACCACGAGATTATCCATTTCAAGCATTATTTTATTAGTTCTTTCTTCTTTCACCCCATATTCAAACATTCGAGGGCTTATTTACTTCTATCCCCTTTAGCTTATTTACCTTATCATGTGATTGGTGATGGAACCAGGTTCTCCGGTACTTCGTCCTTTGGGACTTCTGACCTTTGCAGTAATTCAATCCTCCCGGAGTACATTTCACTGAAGTGTGTGTACTGTATTCACTAGTAGATCAAATGATCAATATTTAATCTTTCGTTAGATGGACGATCCTGGCTTATCCAGAGGATTCAAACAAATCGACAGTCAGGACTTAATCAAGATTTGAGATGAATGGTTCTCATTCACTCCAGAACTTCGACTATTCATGGCTCTAGGACTATAGAGTAGAGAAATACCTCTGGAGGTTTACCTACTAAACAAGTCATAGAATGGTGGTGACCTCTTGTTTTCGGTTAACACATTTTCTTATGCTATCCATCCACTATTCTTTATCAACGATCGAGAACACTCTCGAAGTAGATCAACGGTTAGCGTTACTTCGTGATTCATGCTTACTCTATCCTTCCACTGTACTTGATTGGATGGTCAAGAAATATTCTGTAGGATCTTAGATCAATGACCAAATATTAATTTGTGACTTCGGCCTTTGGCGCTTCTGATATTTTAGCTGGTAGGAGAAGTTGGATATCCCCGAAGGATGTAGTCCCAGAGTGATGTGGCTTGTTGACGTCACTGTTGATGTGGCACTGTCTTAGTGGTTTCCACGTGTCACCTTGATTTGTGACTTCCGTATACCTAATGTGCCAACTATACCTTGACACTTGTCACTAGTCGATTGGGCCACGTGTCATATTTTTCTTTTGCCACATGTCTCGCTTCTTGGCTTTCGTACTTTGTGGCTTCGAGAGTTTTGGAACTTTTATACCATCCTTCGATCATTGTCGAAGTGTTGAATAGATTTATCACCGTAGATATTTTCTTGTTCCTATGGCCTTTGTGTATTCTAGAACGCCGAGGTTCGAGAGTTCTTGGTTTATCTAAGCTTCTTATCGTCGGAGTAGGTCAATGTTGGAGTTGATCACCTTCTTCCTTTTAGCATGATTTGAAGGTTTCAATATTCATACCAGATCAATAATTGATGGGATTTCCCTAATCTTCCTTTGATTCGACGGTCGACAAGAGATCGCGACTTCGGGGCTTCGACCTTCGGGGATTCAGACTTAGGGTAAACTTACATGTTTCATACTCCTTTTCATCGAAGTGGTCATTGTCGGAGTTGACCACCTTCTTTCCTTTAGTGTGATCTGACGATTCAACATTTCCATTCAAGATCAATGGTCAATGCTTAAATCTAGATCAAATCTTGATCTAATGGATAGGAAACCATCTGAAGCTCCTTCCTAATCGATGGTAGGCATTATTTCACGACTTCAGGATTTCGTGGATTCTTTCTTGTCTCCAGTAATCGCTGAAATGGCGAAGTGGCAAAGTGTCAAAGTAATTTATCCGCTACTTGATCCAACGATCCATAATTCTAATCTAACAGTTGAGATTTAATCCTTCCCAACCTCTGAATTCACCTCAATCTAACGATCCTGGATTTTCCTGAACCAAGAATGAATGACTCCTGTAACTAGATCCTTTACAAACGAATTTCTTCACTCGCAGAACTTTGTCTCTTGTGTTACTTCAAATGCACCATCTCTTTTGAGATTCGATTAACATTCTTCCTTCTGAGCTTTGTTTCAATATGCTCCTTTATGCACTGTCTTTATGCAATCAGAAGGATATCTCTTCTGAGCTTTATGTTTATACATGATTTCACTACACCTTGTGCTATGTCTTCTAAGCAACCTACTACGTTATCTCTCCTGAAATTTAGTATCTCAAAGACATATAATGACAATACCATGTTGATATTCTTGAAATCAATGCCAACAACATAATACCATGTCCAACATTCTCCCCCTTTGGCATTGATGGAAAAAAAGTAAAACCCCTTTTTCAATCTTAACTAGATTTTATTGATTGTTCTCCCTCTTTGAAAGAAATGACAAAAGGGATGTCTACTTTGAGGGTGATACTCCCTTTGAGGTGATTCCCACCTTATCTATAAATCTCTCCCCCTAAAATCATTTTGCTACAAGCAATCATGGGAAGAAGAATAACTCCCCCTGTCTTCTCTGCAATATGAACAATGTGTTATCATTGCAATTTTCTTACGCTTCAAATACTAATTCTCAACTGGAACATAGATCAATTGCTCAATAATAATATGCTCCTCATATAATGATCCTTGGACATGTGCACTAACCATGTACCATGACAGATCTTCCTCATAAACCATTCACATAACTTCACTAAGAGAATACATAATCGACATTGTTCCTGGGCAGATGAAGACTAATCTTATTGATCTGTTTATTTATTATCGTTACTATTATGATCTTTCACAATAATACCATTGATCGATACCAATTAATTTAATTTCCATTATTCAACCAATTTAATATCTTATTCACAGTCTTTCGACTCTGCAGAGACCAACTTCAACTTTTCCCCCTTAGAAATAAGATTGAATTGGTCCTTTCATACGTTGTTTGTTAAGTCCTCTTCATAAGTTTTTCATTCTTTTGGAAATTCCTTATTTGGTTTAGATCATACCATACTTTAGTAGTATTTTGTAGTACTTACACCAAATCATGTTGTAAAATCCTTCCTCCCTTTTATTCATATTTTCTGTTGAGGGGAAATTTTGTAGTTCATGAAAATAACATTGAAAAACTTCCAAGATTTTCATTGCTTAATTCTTCTGGTTGATATGCTATTGAAGATTCATCATTATCATCATTGTTCTGTGTAAGTGAAACTTCTTCATTTTCTTCTTTGGTATTTTATGTTTGCATTTTTCTTTTATTGGTTATGTACTCTTGATCTGCATGATATCGTCAGGATCTGCTATTGTGTCATGTTATTTTTTAGGAAATCTCATTTCCTGAGTTTGATCCATTTCATATTCAAATCTATGAATTTTGCATTCCTTATTAGGAACTTCACCCATCATTTTGTTGTTATCAATTTCTTCATTTTTAGATGCTAGATCATATTTCTTGCTTTCTATTTCAGATTTTCTTATCCAGAGCTTTTCATCATATATTTTGTTTGTTGGATATTTATTTTCTAAGTGTCCTTTGAGATTTTTCATTTATTCTTTTCTTCCAACCTTAATTAGATTTTCTTCCTGACTTGTATGAATTATCTCTCATGGATTGACTTCTTGATTTTCTGCAGTTTTGGGATTTGTGACCAAACCAATCACATTTGTAACATCTCATTGTATGAAAAAACATTGTTGTGTGGCCAACATAATTGCATCTCCAACATCTCATTAAGTTATTGGACCTTCCTAAATTTTTATTTTCAGGACTCTTGCATTCCAATGCTTTGTGACCAAAGTTATTACAAGAAAAGAAATAACCATTGAAGGTGTTTCCATACTTGAGTCTATTGTGACATGAGAAGTATGTCTTTTGATATGTTTCTTGTTTTTGAATTTTATAGCTTCTTTCCTTGACAAAGTTCATGGTTTTTCTTAGGTTTGTGACTATACCTTTTTCTTGTGAGGATTATGATCCTTTATCATGTTTTTGAATGGTGATCCATTTGCCACCTTCTTCTTCCTTATTATATCCAAGACCATTTTTTTCATCAATTGGTCTTTGACTGTTCTAGATCCTATCTAGGATACATGAGTTGTTCTGGAATTTGACAATTTATTTTGTCTTTTTATTCTTCTTCTTGAGGTTGATAACTTTGATTTCCAACATGTCACATGTTTCTTCCTTTTTAGTCAACTGAATCTTCAAGGCTTTTTTTTTCCTTAGATTCTTCAAGTAGATTTTTTAGATTGATGACCATTTCATTTGTATCATCCAAGACTTATGTGCAGTTATTAGTTTTTCCATATGTCTTTAACTCTTCTATATCTTTTGTTAGATAAACAACTTCATTCTTCAATCTTTTGATTTCTTCCTTGTTTTCTAGTTGAATCCTTTTGAGGTTGATGGTTTCCAATTCCAACATGTGGCATGATTCTTCTTTTTTAGTCAATTGGATCTTATTTGATTCTTCATTTTACTTAGCTTCTTCAATTTGAGTCATTATATTTTCATGACTACTTTCATTTATCTTTTTGACGTTAATAATTTCCAATTCCAACATGTGGCATGATTCTTCCCTTTTAATTAATTGGATCTTCTAGGTTTCTTCATTTTTTTAAGCTTCTTCAAGTTGATTTTTTAGACAGATGACCATTTAGTTTGTCTCTTCTAGTACTTCTTTACTTTTATTGTCATGTGTCTTCAACTATTCCATTTCTTCTATTAGATTAGCAACTTCAGTCTTCAATCTTTTGATTTCTTCTTCTTTGTCTTCTAGTTGAATATTTTGTCCATGCTCTTCATGGTTAGATTGATCTAACTGTTGTAGTAGCAACATATCTTTATTTTGAAGTTTCTCTAACTCTTCAAAAGTGCACATAACTGTGTATTCAAGATGGTCAAGAAAATCCTTAGTAACTTCAATATATATACCATTTCTTGGTTCCATAGTAATCACTTCAAATGTAGTTATAACATCAATCTTAAAATCTAATAGTTTTTCCTTAGTGAATATTGAGGTATTCATCAATTCCTTGATGTAGTAGTCTTCTATGTTGATGACTGGGGTTTGCATCAATTCTTTGATGGAATTTTCCTCTTCTTTGTTTGGTTCTTTATTCTGATCATAATTCTCTTTATCTATATTTTGTTCTTCAATCTAATTTGATTTCACCATTTCTTTGTTTTGTTCTATAAATTGATTGGAATTATCCATTTCTTTGTTTTGTTCTTTATTTTGATAAGAATTATCCAGCTGGAGACATGGTACTTTAGAAGAGGTGCAGTGTCCCATCTTTTCTTTGACTTGGTCTAATAGTCCATTTTGGATTACATCTAATGCTATTGAATTAGTTTTCTTTGCTTCTTCTGCAGTTTTGGATTTGTTCTTTGAGGTATTTGAATACCAAGGTTTAGATACTCCTAAATCCCAAACACCAGGTCCTCTTGACTTCAGATGTTGTTTCATTCCTTCCCTCCCTGAAGAGTAGTTTGTTCCATCAAATAAGGGAGCTTCATTTGTGGACAGAGCCATTTTTCCACCCATTTCTTCAGAATCTACCTTCTAGTGTTTAAATTGTGTTGAAGGAACTTGCACTGATACCAATTGTTGACACATAGACTGACATTGAGAGGGGGGGGTGGTGAATCATTGTCTGCAACTTTTGACTGCTTTTCACACTTTCATAGATTAATTGAATTAACTGAATAAGATATATGCAACTTAATTAATTATTCACAAACATGTGTAACACAAACTGTATGAAGTACATGAAATGTCTTTCTTTTATTTATTTAACTTGAATGAATACAAATAAAACCAATCCTTTAATATATTCAACTTCAACTAAATATGAGAGATCCAACTCTCTGATACAAGACCCAACTTGTAGTACTCGGATCCAACTGATAAATGAGGAATCCAACCCTCATAACAAGACCCAACTTGTTGATCTCAGATCCAACTAAGATGTGAGGAATCCAACCCTCATAACAAGACTCATCTTGTAAGTAGGCACCAACCCGATAGAATGAACTTCCGTTCACTATATATATATATATATATAATCCACCAAGACACTTTATTCTTACCATTCTTTCTTTTTTATATAGTCTTCCAACTGGTGTGATATTTGAAGCATTGTGTCCCTTTATTTGAACTTTGAACCCATTGCACCTCTTCATTTGAATGATAATATTGAACTTTAAATAATATCATTTTTCCTTTTTATTATTTATTCATAATGCTCATGATTTAACTCTTCTTTAATCATGTATGTGTATTGGTTCATTAGTCTACAAATCAAATTGTTGTGAATTTGAGTTTTAATCAATAGGCGCTTCCTTCAACCAAAATTTGCATGACCGTGAGATCAAAACCATGAGCTTATCCATTCCAAGCATTTTTTTATTAGCACTTTCTTCTTCTGCCCCAATATTTTTACATGGGATTGTATTCAAACGTCTGAGGACGTATTTACTTCTATCCCCTTTAGCTTCTTTACCTTATCATGTGATCGGTGTTGGAACCGGGTTACCTGGTACTTCTTCCTTCAGAACTTCTAGCCTTTGCAGTCATTCAATCCTCTCGGAGTACATTTTGTTGAAGTGCGTGTATTGTATTCACTAGTAGATCATACAGTCAATATTTAATATTTCATTAGATGGACGATCCTGGCTTATCCAGAGGCTTCAAACAAATCGATGGTCAGGACTTAATCTGGAGTTGAGATGAACAATTCTTGTTCACTCTAGGACTTTGACTATTTGTGGCTTTATGACTATGGAGTAGAGAAATCCCTTTGGAGGTTTACCTACCGAATAAGTAATAGAATGGCGGTGATCACTTACTGTCAGTTAACACCTCCACTTACGCTACCCTTCCACTATTCGTGATCAATGCTCGAGAATGATTTCGAAGTAGATTCACACTTACTCTATCCTTCCATTGTACTTGATTGGATGGTCAAGAAATATTATGTAGGATATTAGATCAACGACCAAACGTTAATTCATGACTTCAGCCTTCAACGCTTTATATATTTTAGTTGGTAGGAGAAGTTGGATATCCCCAGAGGATGTAGTCACGGAGTGACATGACTTGATGACATCACTGTTGTTGTAGCACTAGCTGAGTGGCTACCACATGTCACCTTGATTCATGACTTTTGTATACCTAATGTGCCAACTATACCTTGACACTTGTCACTAGTAGATTGGTCCACGTGTCATATTTGTCTTCTGCCACATGTCTCACTTCATGGCCTCAGTACTTCATGGATTCAGGAGTTTTGACACTTTTATACCATCCTTCGATCATTTTCAAAGTGCCGAATAGATNCCGAGATTTAGGATCTCAAAGATATATAATGACAATACCATATTGATATTCTTGACATCAATTCTAACAACATAATACCATGTCTAGAACATTTATGGTCATTGTTTTAATTGTGTTAATTTTGGACATAAAGTTGTAAACTGCAGAGCCTATGCCAAGAACTGAAGCAACCATGTAGGGTACTTAAATAATAGTTATCCCAGAAAAACATATGAAGCATATAGCAGAAACAAAAACAGTTTTGGCTCATTGAGAAATGAAGCAAAATGCTACAAATGAAACAATTTTGGACACGTAGCAAAGAATTGTAGATTGACTATTCCACCTAGGGAATCAAAGAAGAACATTAACAGTTAGATATAGGAACCACAAGATATATGGAAAATAAAGAAGAATCAATGCTCTCTTTCTCTACAAGCCCAACACAGAAAACATGATTGGTATGTTGACAATGGATGTTCAAAGCATATGACAGGCGACAAGAACAAGTTTCTAACTATGAAGAAAGAAAGATATGGATCAATTTGATTTGGCAATAATTATTCAACTAAAATTATAGGTAGAGGCACAATTAAAATTGGAAGCAAATATGCCATGGAAGAAAATGTTCTCTGGTCGAAGATATGGAACACGATCTATTGAGTGTAAGTCAAATGTGTGATCAAGGACACACACTTCAGTTTGACTCAGAGAAATGTGAAATTAGGAAATAATGATCAGGAAAGTTAGTGACAATAATGATAAGGACTCTGAACAACATATATGTTTTGAATGAAATTGGAAAATAAAGTTGTTGCTTGAGAAAGTAAAATGAAAGTTGTCTCTAGCATAGGAGAATGGGTCACATGAACTTTGGCAATCTTGTCAAAATTAGCAGTGTTATCACACGATTTTTAGGAAGGGTTTAAGTGGCTTGATTCAAGGCTTAAAACCGGCGTAATAGGAGCTTCCCCACCCACTGTCACCTCGATGGGGGGCTCTTTCTATTTAGGAGGGCTAGTCCAAGGGAGACGTCCCTATGTAATCTGCGTTTCTGAAGGGCTTAAAAGGATAATGGACCAGGTTAAAGAATCCCTTTCACAGATTACAACCAAGGATGAGATAGTCAAAGGAGATATTCCACTGATGAGGCATCTACTTGCGAGACAAGACAAACAAAGATAGAAATGTGCTTGTAGTGGGTTAGTACTTCATAATATCAATGAATCTACTCCAATATACATATGAGCAATGATTAGATATAATTATTGATGAAGTCAATGATTATAAAACAAAGATAAATAGCTTATATCACTTCTTCAATAAGTACACCAAGAGATAAGAGCATTCAATGTGCAAAATTGGATCCTTATTATATCACAATGCTACAAATATCAAATCTGCTCATAATAGATAATGTTGCTGCGTCACCTATATTATTGCTGCTATGGATGTGACGTCAAGCATTAATTAATAGGTCAA
>JZKD02S2212326.1:0-10910 GCA_000966675.3 Picea glauca
AGTGATGGCCTTTGTTACCAATTCTTATGTTTGTTATTTGTAATTGACAAATACTCTAGCATCTAAAGAATGTCTTGGGTTTTTTCTCGCTACATCTTTAGCCTTATTGCAAGTGATAGGCCTTTGTTACCAATTCTTATGTTTGTTATTTGTTAGTGAGTTCTGGTTATAAAATAGTTATCATGGAGTTCATATGTAAGTATATAGTGAATTCTGTAATGACGACAAAACAAGAAATGAAAGTTTTTTAGATCATTTAAAAGTGGCTTTGACAAAAACCAAACTCTTTTATAAAATTTCATTTTTCTCTCTTTACTTTTCATTTACCTTAAAAAAGGTTCAATGGTAGATTTCTTTGTGTTTAAGATTTAATAAATGAAATATACAAATACCATGTCTTAGTATGGTACTTAAATCAATGAGCTCTTGTTTCCACACTTTAAATTTTTTCATTTGCTACAAATTCATGTGGAGAAGTTGATTTTACAAGGCTTTACTCATTTAGAGTTATGATCATATTTTTTTTTTATTTCCATAAAAGCTATATTTAAAAATAAATAATGTACACGATTGTATGTTGTTTTTTTTAAGGTTTGATATTCATTGTTTAACACTTACTCTAGCTCGAAAGGACAATTCATTCTATTTTGAGATAAACATTGTTACTTTTTCACAAAAACTAAGCTTTTGTACATGTAGATAACTAGGTTTATTGCCTATTAAAATGCCAACTAAAATCCTCTTCGATACATCTTTTATGATTCATTGCCCCTTTATGATCTTTCAATATTGGACAATTCTTTTACAAAGGAGAACTATTCTTCAAGCACTCAAATTTCCATATATTTAAAATAAGCTTCTTGTTTTTTATCCTTCTAATTTTTAAACTTCAATCCACCCCTTATTTGCAAGATTCGAGGGAAAGGGTTATATTGATGCTTGTGATTGCTTTGCACACGTACAATTTTCAAATGGGCCTGTTTTTCGTTCCCCTTTCTTCTTCTTGATCCCCTTAGGAGGGATGAAAGGCACTAAGACAAGCAACTCATTTTTCGATGTATTAGTGCCACTATCTTCCTTTGTTAAGGTTTTGTTGCAATGTGATTTTTTATCAATTGTAAGGTCCTCCTTGGTGTGGTATGTGACCTCCACTGGATGGTGATGTTCCTTAGCACTATAAGACACCCAACCCCCTAAGTACCCCTTTAGGGGATGAGGTATTAAATTTTTTCTTTCCTTCAACCATTTACAAACTTCTTTTGAAGACACCATCGTCTTCTGCTCGCCAAGAGCTTTCCAATCACTGTAAATTTGCTCAAAACAAAGATTTAGCTCAAAAGTTATGGCCTTTTAAAGATTTGGGGCCTTTATTTACCTAAAGCCTTTTTACTTCCACGTGGCTTCACGTCATCGTACCCATATGACGTGGCACTGATGTGTCATAGCACGTCATCCTTAGCACAGATGTGGTTGCAGGCGTGGCACTCACCACCTATTGCACCGGGTCCTCGGCCCTCCAAGTGCATATCACTTGCTATATAATTTCTTGAGACCCGACTTGACAAGGGCTTGACACCTGTCCATTACACATAGGGTTGGTGATGTCGTCTAACGCCATCTCGGGACGTCGACTCTTGGGATCTTGGGACATCGACTCTTTCCACTATTCACACAACCCAAAACGTCCGATCTAATATGAGCTAGCCCTTAAGACACATGACCTTGTCTTATCATGTCACCTGTCTTGATCATGGCACGACACGTGACCACCATCACCTCGTGACATGTGATACTTGTTTCCCTGTGGACCACTGTCCTATTATGCCGATTTCGACTTGACACGTGGTGCGATCACTATGTGACATGTGGGTCTTCCACGTGGACTGACGTGGTATACACATCATCACTGTACTCAAAGTTCACCCAACAGGATGTTGACACTTGTCCACTCCTTATTTGTTGAATGATGTCATTTGACGTCATCTTGGATCTTTCGAGCATCGAACATCGACATTTTTTTGCAAGGCCTATTTCCCAAAATCTTCCAATGGTCCAAGATTCGAGATACAGTTGACGTCCTGGGCACATGGCCCTATCTGGTCATGCCACCTAGCATGACACATGGCACTCATTTTCCACCTGGACCTTTGTTCAAATATGCGAAATCTGTGTGACATGTGGCACCACTCACGTCACTACACGTGGTGCCATTGATGGCATGACACGTAACCACTGGATAGTGGACATTGAGGCTTTATTGATGAACTACAACCACTAAAATCTTTGAAGCCTGACATCCGAAGATTACAAGATGGTTAATTATAGTAATCCCATGAGTAAGGGACATTATCGCATTGATTATCAGGGTCACTGATCTATGGGATCTATGATTGAGTTCTCTCATGCCCAGATCTGACGACTATCAAGGCTTCTCTCACATCTCCAGTGCAGCAGTGGCTTAAGGGATCGAACAATGGAGGTTGAGTCGTCGATCCCTAGATGGACGATTCTTGTCTTGACGGACCTCGACCTTCGACAAGACTTGCATATTGGGGAATTTTTTACGCCTTAAGGGTCTGATGTTGAGATACGTCACGCTGACGTGATAATCCTCTCACAAGACAACACATGTAGCACAAGGTTCCAACATGCTCCAAGTTTCATGGTGGTCCATGACAAGAGTTGGGTTTATTTAAAGGGGGATCAATGGTGTAGATTTAATCCTTGATCAAGACCAATTGTGGGATCTATCCATAGCATAGGATTTAAGGACACGTGTCACCACCAAGNAGTGATGGCCTTTGTTACCAATTCTTATGTTTGTTATTTGTAATTGACAAATACTCTAGCATCTAAAGAATGTCTTGGGTTTTTTCTCGCTACATCTTTAGCCTTATTGCAAGTGATAGGCCTTTGTTACCAATTCTTATGTTTGTTATTTGTTAGTGAGTTCTGGTTATAAAATAGTTATCATGGAGTTCATATGTAAGTATATAGTGAATTCTGTAATGACGACAAAACAAGAAATGAAAGTTTTTTAGATCATTTAAAAGTGGCTTTGACAAAAACCAAACTCTTTTATAAAATTTCATTTTTCTCTCTTTACTTTTCATTTACCTTAAAAAAGGTTCAATGGTAGATTTCTTTGTGTTTAAGATTTAATAAATGAAATATACAAATACCATGTCTTAGTATGGTACTTAAATCAATGAGCTCTTGTTTCCACACTTTAAATTTTTTCATTTGCTACAAATTCATGTGGAGAAGTTGATTTTACAAGGCTTTACTCATTTAGAGTTATGATCATATTTTTTTTTTATTTCCATAAAAGCTATATTTAAAAATAAATAATGTACACGATTGTATGTTGTTTTTTTTAAGGTTTGATATTCATTGTTTAACACTTACTCTAGCTCGAAAGGACAATTCATTCTATTTTGAGATAAACATTGTTACTTTTTCACAAAAACTAAGCTTTTGTACATGTAGATAACTAGGTTTATTGCCTATTAAAATGCCAACTAAAATCCTCTTCGATACATCTTTTATGATTCATTGCCCCTTTATGATCTTTCAATATTGGACAATTCTTTTACAAAGGAGAACTATTCTTCAAGCACTCAAATTTCCATATATTTAAAATAAGCTTCTTGTTTTTTATCCTTCTAATTTTTAAACTTCAATCCACCCCTTATTTGCAAGATTCGAGGGAAAGGGTTATATTGATGCTTGTGATTGCTTTGCACACGTACAATTTTCAAATGGGCCTGTTTTTCGTTCCCCTTTCTTCTTCTTGATCCCCTTAGGAGGGATGAAAGGCACTAAGACAAGCAACTCATTTTTCGATGTATTAGTGCCACTATCTTCCTTTGTTAAGGTTTTGTTGCAATGTGATTCTTTATCAATTGTAAGGTCCTCCTTGGTGTGGTATGTGACCTCCACTGGATGGTGATGTTCCTTAGCACTATAAGACACCCGACCCCCTAAGTACCCCTTTAGGGGATGAGGTATTAAATTTTTGCTTTCCTTCAACCATTTACAAACTTCTTTTGAAGACACCATCGTCTTCTGCTCGCCAAGAGATTTCCAACCACTGTAAATTTGCTCAAAACAAAGATTTAGCTCAAAAGTTATGGCCTTTTAAAGATTTGGGGCCTTTATTTACCTAAAGCCTTTTTACTTCCACGTGGCTTCACATCATTGTACCCATATGACATGGCACTGATGTGTCAGAACACGTCATCCTTAGCGCAGATGTGGTTGCAGGTGTGGCACTCACCACCTATTGCACCGGATCCTTGGCCCTCCAAGCGCATATCACTTGCTATATAATTTCTTGAGACCCGACTTGACAAGGGCTTGACACCTGTCCATTACACATAGGGTTGGTGATGTCGTCTGGCATCATCTCGGGACGTCGACTCTTGGGATCTTGGGACATCGACTCTTTCCACTATTCACACAACCCAAAACGTTCGATTTAATATGAGCTAGCCCTTAAGACACGTGACCTTGTCTTATCATGTCACCTGTCTTGATCATGGCACGACACGTGACCACCATCACCTCGTGACATGTGATACTCGTTTCCCTGTGGACCACCGTCCTATTATGCCGATTTCGACTTGACACGTGGTGCGATCACTATGTGACATGTGGGTCTTCCACGTGGACTGACGTAGTATACACGTCATCACTGTACTCAAAGTTCACTCAACAGGATGTTGACACTTGTCCATTCCTTATTTGTTGAATGATGTCATTCGACGTCATCTCAGATCTTTCGAGCATCGAACATCGACATTTTTTTGCAAGGCCTATTTCCCAAAATCTTCCAATGGTCCAAGATTTGAGATACAGTTGACGTCCTGGGCACGTGGCCCTATTTGGTCATGCCACCTAGCATGACACATGGCACTCATTTTCCACCTGGACCTTCGTTCAAATATGTGAAATCTGCGTGACATGTGGCACCACTCACGTCACTACACGTGGTGCCATTGATGGCATGACACGTAACCACTGGGTAGTGGATGTTGAGGCTTTATTGATGAACTACAACCACTAAAATCTTTGAAGCCTGACATCCGAAGATTACAAGATGGTTAATTAGAGTAATCCCATGATTAAGGGACATTATCGCATTGATTATCAGGGTCACTGATCTATGGGATCTACGATTGAGTTCTCTCGTGCCCAGATCTGACGACTATCAAGGCTTCTCTCACATCTCCAGTGTAGTAGTGGCTTAAGGGATCGAACGATGGAGGTTGAGTCGTCGATCCCCAAATCGACGATTCTTGTCTTGACGGACCTCGGCCTTCGGCAAGACTTGCATATTGGGGAATGTTTTACACCCTAAGGGTCTGATGTTGAGATACGTCACGCTGACGTGATAATCCTCTCATAAGACGACACATGTAGCACAAGGTTCCAACACGCTCCAAGTTTCATGGTGGTCCACGACAAGAGTTGGGTTTATTTAAAGGGGGATCAATGGTGTAGATTTAATCCTTGATCAAGACCAATTGTGGGATCTATCCATAGCATAGGATTTAAGGACACGTGTCACCACCAAGTAACCGTGGGCACTGGACGAGGACTCTTTTCTCGTCTCCTGCACACTAAAACTTCCTCTGGTTCGCTATCCACGGATTACAAGATGATTAAAGACCGTTAATCACAGGATTACGACCCCTGACCTTCACCACGAGATCTACGGCTTAAGTCTATTGTCTCTCCAGATTTGATGGCTCGAGTTTTAAAGCACTCTTTCGAAGGCTTCAACCTACTCGAGGTCCACACTTGACTTGCTAGCGAATCAAATGTTAACAAGTGTCAATCTCTTGACCTCCTGTTTTCTAGGCTGATGTGACACATCACTCCTTACGTCACCCCCCCCTCTCTCTCTCTCTCGTGTTTACACTTATAACTAAAGGTATGGAACCAGGGGATAAAACCTTGGTCCCTAGACATCGGCATGTCGGGACTTCCAAAGGAGTTTGGACTTAGAAATTGTTTGGGGTCTGATGCTCTGGTATCTTGGGACGCTACACTTCCTCCTGAGCTTTGGTTGTCCAACTACCATCTTTCCTCATTAACCAATTTGTCTCGAAATTTGGGATGAGGGAATTTATCTGAACAAGGCCTGAGGTCCTTTCGTTTAATAGGGCCTCCTCTCATTCTTCTAGTGGTATCATGACCAATACTTCAAGGATTCACCCCCACAATCAATTGTTGGCATTTTCAATTAAACAATAATACATTTACATTGTTTGTATGCCATTGCATGAAAATCACTAATTATGATTAATTACATATAATCAGGGGTTTAGAGAGGGGGTGTTACAATCCCCTCCCCCTTATAACGAACACTGTCCTCGATGTTCTTTACTTCTGAGCAACACCTTCCACACCTTCTTCTTTCAACTGCCTTAGCAATGCTATTCCTCTTCTTGGTCTGGTCTTTTCCAAACTCTTCGACGTTTAGTACATGCCTACAACAATTTCCAACAAGCATGTTAATTCACAGTTCATGCATAAACATTTTATTGCAATTAATAATTAAAGAGGAAGAATTTACATATCAACACAATACTTATCTGTGCATTTCATGGATGTGTGTCCACGTGGCTATCATATTTGCTCGACTCACTGTTTTTCCCCTTGAGATACCCATTGTGTGCATGATCCCAATCAACACTCTACAAAAGTCATCGAAGTCTCCTATTCCTCGCGGTCACTCACCCTCCATGCCTAGGCTCAGGCATCCCCTTCTCTGCTATACAATCCCTTAGTCGATCCATCTTTCCTTGCCAAGGATTTCTCGCACAAAAAGAGTTTTCAAAAACTTTATCGAGTCTTATAGCCGAGGCGTCCCTCTGACTTGCTCCGTCGAGGCGTCCCTTTGGCCCGTGTTATCTCAACACTATATTCTTTTATGACAATCATGGCTTTTCATAGGGTTCTCATGTCACAACAATAGCCTTTTTCCACGCTTTCCAAGCTTGACAACCATCATTTGTCCTCCCTAGACAAATATTTCATCTCACCTATATCACATTCATACAATTTTTTTTGAGATTTATTATCAATTCCAATCAAATTTCTTTCAAATATGTTACCCAGAGATTTCAAATTTCACATTTTCATTTTCAGATCTGTTCCACATAGGAACCAGATTCACAAGTATGAGATTTCCTTCTCATAATAGTTTGACTCTTTCATAACCAACATGCATTGGTCCCCCTTATGGACTTATTTTTCTGCAATAGCCAAGACCCTTCTTCGTGCAATTTCAACTTCAATTAGCCAACCAAACTGTTAGTTCTCATGCACATTATATTTTCATCGCACACTTGTAGTGATTTCCAAATAATTTTCAGAATTGTGCATACTAACAATTGCATCATATTCAATGATAAAATGTAAAGGAAATACCATTCCTTACACATGCATTACTTCAACATACGAAGCTTTTTCAAATGAAATCAATTCATCATATGAATTTAACCAATTTCCCAATGTCCATGGCAACATTTACACACAATGCACCCTTGCATTGATTCTAGATTATCACATTTCATATTAGACACTCTTTCCATGGTGTGTTGGGTCTCAACCAACCTCTCACCACATGGATTATTTATTCACATTCATTATTACAACATGATTGTTCCTCCTGCTTTGAGCTGATCGTAGCCTCAAATCATTACACTTGAAACTAAAAGTTTCACACGAATGCCTTTAAACATTCTTTCTTTACTAGTAACCAGGGTGTCAACACTCATGGCCACCAAATACCTTTCTTTACCATTGTTACATTCTAGTAGAATATTGGAAGGTTCTTCTCTCATAATGGGCAGTCTATTTCCTGCCCTCTCGTGCAAACATGCATTTCCTTAATGCATTAGGTCAATGTGTTGCTCACGAGCAGTATTGCTCCCAATCATTCCCGATTGGTCAATGCATTCATGACTCATTAGTTCATGAATTTTCTTGCAAGGATCTCAATCATCATTGACTATCAAAGGTTCCTCCCTTTGTCCTTCAAGTCCCTCTTTCCTGAATCATACCTTTCTTGGGTATCAATGGCATACAACAACCGCTCAAAATTATTTTCATTTTTTATTAAAATAAAAAAATTATTTTAGAAGGGATTCTTACCCAATCCTTTCATGCCTTATGCCATATAGGTATGGACACTTTTATACCTGTCCTGGATGCCAAAACTTCTATGATATTACCTCATTAGTGGTGCTTTCATGGGAACTCCCAAGGTCCCTTCAACAACTTTCAACAACAAACTTCTTGTGTTTACCTCTTCCTGAGGTTATTCAACACTGACAGCTGTCTTTCCCAACAACTCCAATCATTTCCTATACATAACATGCATCGTCACATTCACAGTTTACATCAGTTGTCATGTAAATTAAAAGTGCATGTGCCACATCATTTAATTCAACAAACATTTTTAGATACGTTTGAGCATATCTATATGTGTTCCATCACATTTCCCTCAATATTTTGATGAGTGCAAGCATAATCAAATTTTTCCAGTTGTCTCTACAGTCATACATTTGTCAACATTCTCATGTCAAAACAATTACATACATCAACATATTAGTTTCTCGTCCCAGAAAAAAACACAATAATTAACAAGAAAGGAGTTAAGGAACTCTTTGATCTGTCCAATTCCTTCTACATAGCTCAAGACTTTTAGTCCAGCTAAATCATTTTCCAAGGCCTCACTGCCTTCACACACTATGGCTTAACCAAGCTCATTGTTTAAAATATTTATTAATTTGTCTATTATTTACTAGCAGTATTTATTTCCACAATTGTTCTTTTAAAATATACAACTCTGTCTCAAAATTTCAGAATTTTGAAAGTGAGAAAAGTGTCCTCATTTTCTCCTTCTTTGCTTATGCAGTCTACCCCTCTTGGGACTTGCCTGCTCTATTCCTTGAGCAGTTTTCAACCAAGTTTCATCTCGACTTCCTTGGATAATTTAACATGTTACAACAACAATTTTTTTCCCACAAATTAAGACTAGTGCATTATGCACATTCACTAAAGAGAAAATCAGGTTGGTCATCATTCATTTGCATCTCTTCTATACATGCAGTATATTTCAAAATGTAATCCATGATTCTTATATAAATAATCTTTGCAGCCCATTGCATAATTCACAACAGTCATTAATGATATGGCTCTGTGCTCTTGAAGGAGTCTTCGCACAGTTTCTCCACGGGGAACTTCTTCAACATGAAATCCTCTTGTTGCATGTCCAATACCTTCTGGAATAATCTCATTCTAGAGTCAACTTCAACTTTATTATTTCATAGAATTACTCAATCTTCCATAAGGAATATAACCATGCATTCTCATTATGCATTTCAAGTTTACATTTATGTAAGCACATCCATCAGTCTGCATTTATAATGTGCTTTTATGCACTCAACCACATGCATAAGTAAGCTATGTGTCTACTATAGGAACACTTCCTAATTTTATAAATATATTTACTTTTTAAAATTATTTAACTCATGATTGTTCACAATCGTTCCCATGCCATCGTCAAGGCAAAACCATGTTGCATTCTATCATAACAACAAAGCATTCTTGGTTATTTATTCTTTCAGCGAGTTACACTAGCTCTTCTTGAGGAAAATGGAATACATCCTCCTCAAACTATTATTTAAACATGACAGTTCAGATCCTCCTACATAGGGCCAACCATGCATCCATTGCATTACTCAGATCTGGAAAGTATACATCTTACCTCATAACCTACTTGATCAGACAGTCATATCATGTCCTTATATATATTGTACATGTGCATCACTTGCACATTTCTGTATTATTCACATACACTCATTAAATCTTATCTCTTATCAGTATTTTCTGATGATGATTTACAATCTCACAGACTTAATCATACTTATGTTTCCCTTTCTCATGGAAACAACCAACAATAATTTGCTCTTGTCAACTTCTATAAAAGTATTTAAAATTAAAAAATACAACTAGGTAATTTACAACATTACATAGGGCAGTAAAATTCCCAAATCCAACTTCCCTTCATGCTTCAGACCATTCTTGGTCAATAGACCTTTATCGAAGAGATCCCTTCCTAGATTCCCTTTCACTGCTACTTGCACATACTGAGCCATATCCATATGAATGTCATCCACCTTTGGATGTCAACCTGACCCATTGGTCATCTAGTAATGCTCCAACACTACCCGTGTTAGGTTTTATGTCAGTCTTTCATTTATCATTACGACCCTATCCTCATAAGGCACTAGGCATTAACATTACCTATATTTCATTCATGTTTTTAATTTCCTGCTATCATTGGGTCATCCTCATCTAAAAAGGTCCATCAGTAGACCATGCCTTATAACACACCATAGGTTATATTGAGTTTGTTTGCATGTTACATACATGTAACCATTATCATATGCATTACAAAATGTCCTCATCTTGCATTTCATGCATAGAAAAGTACTCTTGCCAATACACATTTTGTACACTCATAATCCGACTCATATATCCATCTCAATTTTCCTCTTTATGAGGATTAACAACAACCCCAAATGACTCCTCTTTATCTTGCTTAAATAGATTATCCCTGCTGCAGGTTTCAACCATTATAGGTCAAGTAAACTAACCTTACAATTTTTCATTAGTCCTCTGGTCATGAGGAGTTATATACACAGGGTTTAATCTTTTATTAAAGCAATAATTATAACCACTAAGGATCCTATCAATCCATACCAAATTTCCTTAACCACAAGGGGATTCTTCATAAGGGTCTTATCTTTTATATAAACAACCATCCTACTACATGAAGCTCTGTCAACCCACATGGGTAGACAACATCACAATCACTAATTCATTCACTT
>JZKD02S2212326.1:14818-27843 GCA_000966675.3 Picea glauca
ACTTCGCTTCTGTAAGAGACTTTGTGAAAATGTCTGCAACTTGATCTTCTGTAGGGAAAAAGAGCACTTCAATAACTTGATCATGAATGAGCTTTTTGATGAAGTGCATGTGTAGGTCGATGTGCTTGCTGCGCTGATGTTGAACTACTAGGTCTTTGGTGAGCTTGATGGAACTCTGATTGTCGCACCAAAGGCTAGTCGGATGTTGCTGCTGAAATCCAAACTCTGAAAGGATTCGTCGAAGCCACAAGGATTCTTGACTTACATTTACCACTACTCGGTACTCTGCTTCTGCTGAAGAAAGTGCAATAGCTTGTTGTTTCTTACAGGCCCAAGTGATAGGTCATGAACCAAGGCTGAAAACATAACTTGTTGTAGACTTTTGATCATCAGGGTCACCGACCCAATCTAAATCAGTTAAACCAACCAATAAAGGAGTCCCCCCTAAACTGTAATCTGTCCCGAACTGAACGGTACCGCGGACATAACGAAGTATCCTTTTACCTTCTTTCGAATGGCTTTCATGGGGTGTTTGCATATACCGGGCAACAAGACCAACAAAAAAGGAAAGATCAGGACATGTATGAGTAAAGTATAAGAGGCTGCCAACTAACTTACGGTACAAGGTGGCATAAACTTCGAGAGAAGTACATGTGGCAGTAAGATTGACTTCATACTGGAAGGGAGAAGGGGCTGGTTTACAATCATCCATGTGAAAGCGACAAAGAAGGTCACAAACATACTTAGACCGGGAAAGAAAAATTCCTTCATTGGTTTGCAAAACTTGGAGGCCAAGGAAATAGTGAAAAATCCCTAAGTCTGTCATTTCAAATTTTTTCTTAAGGCTGGTTTTCACATGTTTTAAAAGTTTTGAGTCAATACCAGTAAGGATAAGGTCATCAACATAAAGGAAAAGGATTATGAGATGGCTTCCTACTTTCTTGGTATAGACATTAGGATCAGAATGACATCTAGAGAATTTAGTCTCAATAATAAAGTTGTCCATTTTGGCATACCAAGCTCGGGGAGCTTGCTTAAGACCATAAAGAGTTTTCTTAAGGCGACAAACAAGGCTAGAGTCATTCTGGACATAGCCAAGAGGTTGTTCCATGCATATTTCTTTTTGCAAATCTCCGTGTAAGAAGGCGGATTTAACATCCATCTGATGGACCTCCCATTTATGTGAACCAGCAAGGGCAAGAACAAGGCGAATGGAATTCATTTTGGTTATAGGGGAAAATATTTCATTATAGTCAATTCCTTTAACTTGGGAAAATCCTTTGGAAACTAACCGAGCCTTGTGTCTTTCAATACTTCCATATGATGTATACTTAGTTCTGTAGACCCATTTACATATGACAAGTTTTCTTCCTTTTGGAAGAGGTACAAGATTCCAATTATCGTTTTCCATTAAAGAACGATACTCTTTATTCATTGCTGTATCCCAATTTGGATGAACTGAAGCTTCTGCAAATGTCTCTGGATCACGAGTCTCTGAAACTTGAGCCAAAAGAGAAGAGGCTCGCTGGAACTGTGAATGTGTTCGACGCTGATATGAAGGATCACCGACAAGACCACCAACTTCTTCTCGTGTTGAACGAACCCATCTAGGAAGCGGTGGAACTGGTGTTGGTTTAGGTTCAAGGGACTCATCTGGAGGAAGTTGAGCAGGTGAAGTGGATTTTCATCCTCAATGCCATCATCTGAAGAAGAAACCAGAATATGAACAGAAGAAGGCACAAACGCTGAAGATGGCTCGTGGGCTGAAGAGGGCACAATTGTCGAATTAGGCTTGTAGGCCAAGAGATTTTCATCAAATTTAACATCTCTTCTAATAATAATTTCATTACAATGTGGGTGAAGAAGTCTATAACCTTTGACATCTTCATAATAACCAACAAATATACACTTCTCACTTTTAGGCGGCAATGCTTTCCTTTTCTCATCAGGAATGTGAGCCCATGCTATACTGCCAAATACACGGAAGTGACTTATATCTAGTTTAATTTTAGTCCAAGCTTCTTCTAGTGTTATATTTTTAAGAGCCTTTGTGGGAGTGGGATTTACTATGTAATTTGCACAATTAATTGCTTCTGCCCAATACATTAGACTTAATCCCTTAGATTGGATCATACAATTAGCCATTTCTTTTAATGTGTGGTTCTTTCTCTCAGCAACACCATTTTGTTGTGGTGTATATGGGATAATGTGTTTCATTTGATGCCTGTGTAGTACTGTAACTTGTAAAATTATTGTTCACATATTCGCCTCCATTATCTGTTCTTAACCTTTGAATTTGATGTCCAGATTGCTTTTCTACAAGGGCTTTGTAGGCCAAAAACTTGTCAAAAACTCCGCTCTTAAATTTTAAGAAGTAAACCCAAGTACGTATGGAAAAGTCATCAATGAAAGTTAAGAAATACTTGCACCCAGAAAAAGAAGGAAAAGAAAGTGGACCAAACAAATCACCGTGAACAATCTCCAAAGGCCCGAGGCATGCCAAGAGGCACGTTTGTCAAAACTGTCCCGATGATGTTTGCCGAAAACACAACTGTCACAAACACCATCTCTGCATGAAATCGGAGGAAGACTAATCACCATTTGTTGATTACATAGTTGCTAAAATGAGCAATAGTTTAGATGACCAAACCGCTCATGCCAAAGTTAGCTCAAGTCATCGCTATGAGCAACAAAAACTGATGAAAAAGATGATGACCCAAAGTTGTCAAACTTGTACAACCTGGTAATATCATCAACAATTCCAGTTGCAAGAACATGCTTAGGATCTTTTAGATCCTTGATTACAACTTGGGGAGGTGAAAAATCTATGCTTTTCCCTTCACCTGAATGAGTGATTTCATATACTAATAGAAGGTTACAAGAAAGACTTGGAACACATAATACATCATTGAAATGACCATTATCTACTTGAACTGTTCTAGATCCCACAACACTAAGAGATCTTTCATCACCAACAAACATTTTCTTGGTGTTTTATTCATTTAGAGCAGAAAATATGTCTTTATCCTTAGCCATATGATAAGATGATCCATAATCAATAAGCCACTCATCAGAAGAAGTAGAAGTTGCATCGAAGGAGAAACCAAAAGTGGAAAGTGCATGTCCATGAGAAGAAGATGAAGAAGTAGAATCAATACTGATGTTGTGCTTCTTCATCGCTTCTTCTAAAGATGCCATCTTCTTGAAACATTTGGACTCATCATGACCATATTTATCACAAAAGTTGCAATGTATGTCAGTCTTCTTATTTTTATATTTTTCTCCTTTGTCACCATTAGGAGATGAAGCTGTTTGAGTGGGTTTGGGACCCTTATGTTGCTTGTTGTTGTAGCGAGGATGTTGCTTCTTGGGATACTTGGGTTTATATTTCTGTTGGGCAACTAAGGCTTTGTTGGAGGTACTTGCAGTGCTGATCACTCCAAGTTGTACAAGCTTATCTTCCTCTCTAATCAAAGCAACACAAAATGACTCAAGAGTGGGTTTTTGATAAGGTTTTCCTAGAGCGTCTCTCATGGCATAAAAGGCATATACAAACACATAATATGCACTACCTAGCTTAGAAAGAATAAGATAGATGCAACACTCTTCCTCCATTTCTATCTCACATTCTTCACATAAAATTTTGAGTGTTTTAAACTTAGATAGATAGCCTCCAAGGAAAGAAGAATCACTTGGACTTAAGGTCAATACTTGATTTTCTAACTGTTGTGATCGAATAATATTGAGTTTACCAAACAAAGATTCAATCTTTTCCCAAGCTTCATTGGGGTCATCAATTTATTTAAGGTGGAACCTTAAATCAGGAGAGATGGACATTCCAATAAGTCCACATGCTTTGTCACTCCTATTAGCCCATTTGAATTTCTTATCATCATCAGTGGGTGTTTTTTCCTTTCCCAAGGTAATCTGGTACAAGCCTTTTCTTCTTAATAAATCTTCCATATGAGATTTCCATTGGAAGCAGTTGGTGCTAGTAAGCAAAAGATTACTGAAAGAATCCATATTAAATCTGTAGTTAATATGGATTTAAAAACCGAAACTAGTGATCTGGATGGAAATATCTCAAAAATTTATGCGGTTTTAAAAAACATAGCACTGAAAACGAACTTCAGATGTGAGAGTTATGCCCTTTTAAAAAAAGGCATAAACGGTAACCAAAGGACCACATGATATTGTAAGTTGCTTTATGAAGTGACCCACTTTTATAAAGAGAAGTGGAGATCACTTTTACAATGAAGTTACTTTATAAAAAAAAAGCTGCATGTAAAATAAATAACTTTAAAATAAAATATTAAAGCTACTTATAATGATTCACTTTTATAATTGAAGTGAAATACATTTTACAATTTTAGCATTAACTTTTTCAAAAAAAGTAACAAAAGAGAGACTTGAACTCAAGACCTCTTACTTAATAAGGCAACTTTTAACCAAATGGTTTAGCAAAACATATTGTATTTTTTAGGAAGAGGATTGAGAGTATTGTTGTTGTTGTTGTTGTTGTTGAAGACGACATTGGAGAGCGTGCTAAAAAAACTCTTTTCACACAAGAAACAAATTTCGCTTCTTGATGACAACAAGGGTTAGATCTTGGTTAACTTACTCGGAAGATGCACCTTTTTCTATTTTTTTATGATTTTTTGAGATCACACAGGGCGCGGGGAAAAGAGAATACACATATCTAAAAGAGTAGAAACCTGGAAATAAATAATACAAAACCTAAATAAAACCAAAATGATACTCTGCAAAAATTAAAAAAATGCGTATTCATGCTTTATACCTTCGGGTCTGACTGAAATAGTTGTATCTTGGGAAAACATAAACCTTTTTGTGTGAAACGAAAAAGTGTTCCTAACTGAAACAAGCGGTCCAAACACAATGGAATAGTCCTCTCAGCCCAGAAATGCACAAAAATGACAGAAAATGGAGATGAGACAACCGACTTCACGATCTCGATCTACAATAGGAGCGAGTCTTCAAACATGATCTGATACCATGTTTGACAACACAGGTATTCCAACAGAGGATGAACACCTTCAGTAACCACTCACATAACTAGATTAAATATCAACACATCGATGTTTTCATGTGGTAAAACCCCTACGAGGAAACATCCACGGCCCCAGTCAACGCGACCACTTGGAGCAGTTTATTAATGCAAAAGAAAAGATTACAAAGAGATTTTACAAGAGATTTTCTCACAATCGATGATAGGAAAATGACCCTCCATGCCCTTTAAATAGAGATCATGGACCAATAGGGTGTTAAGCCACGTATCAATGACCGTTAAGATCAAATAGAATATGAACTGTCGGATCACTCTATGTCGGGAACATATCGTGACCGTCAGATTTCCTAACTACAAATGCATACTAAAGAAACACACTAATAAACACACTTTTACCTAACGACACATTAGACCAAGTAGATCTAATCTAACTCCTAAGTGTCTAAATATCCTAACAGTTTAGAGATCAACGACTACTGAGACTTATCGACTCAACTAAGCATTAAGCAAGTTTTGGTTAATAGTTGGGTCTTGACAATTCTATAGTTGTGCACTACATCGGTCTACAGGATGATTATATAAATTTATTGGGCTCCTTTGCATCTCATAACAACTCCAAATCCTGCAGAACCCCCTATCATTGATCATAAAGTATTTGACGACCTCCTCTGGCCTCAATATTTTAGTTCTTACAATAACATACAGATTTACATTCAAAAAAATACAAAGCTTGCGCAAACTTGATCAAATGCAAAGACTTGCAAATGAAATAAGCATTTAATCCATCAAACGACCTGTATAGTTAGGATTTCAGTTGCAGGTATAACCCTTCAACTTATTAAATATTCTATTCACAAGACATAAAGGGTATTTTTCTATTACAAGCTGCATTAACATAAAGTTTTAAAAATAAGCAACCATTCAACCAATCGACAATATTTCACAGGGTATATAACTACTTATATGTTCCCAGACTGTAGCCATCCAATTGACTGTGGGTTTTCTCCTTTCCACCCAGCCATAGGCTCAGATGCATCAAATCTTAGCACTCTGTCCACCCTCGTGCCAAGCCATGATACTACTAGGAATATTTCACTTCGATTCTCAACAAATTGTGAATGACACTCTCATTCACTCCACTCTTAGTAAATATTTTCTCATACGTCCTTGTCTCAGTGCCTTTGTGAGGTTTATCAAATGCTTTCCCAACATCATGCTCACAACCTTCTCAACTAAGGTCAAGTTTATGGGCTCTCAGAACTGATATTCCAAACTCTCTCTCTTCCCCCTCGTGTACTTCTCTTGCACGCATAGCTTGGGAAATTTCTCGACCTATCTCCTTCCTTCTGTCAAAAGGAAACTCCTGGATCAATCTGGGGCTACAGAATTGGTACAATGTTGTACCTATATTTGATAGTTTCTGTTGTCCTAATTTGATCTCCCATACCTGGATTTATTTGGGGTAGTTGGTTGTCCTACTACCATCCTTCCTCATTAACTGATTTGTCTCGAAATATGGGATGAGGGAATTTATCTAAACAAGGCTTAAGGTCCTTTATTTTAATAGGGCCTCCTCTCATTTCTCTAGTGGTATCATGGCCAATAATTTAAGGCTTCAACCCCACAGTCAGTTGTTGGAATTTTCAATTAAACAATAACACATTTACATTGTTTGTATGCCAGTGCATGGAAATCACTAATTATGATTAATTACATATAATCAGGGGTTTAGAGAGGGGGTGTTACAAGCACCTTGTTGTCAAGTGGTTTTGTGGGTATTTTTCTTTTTTCCTTATCCCCCAAAGGGTTTCCATATATTTTACTTTTTTCCTTGTCCCCAAAAGGGTTACTAGGGGTTCTTATGTTGTAAATACTTAGGTCAGTAAAACATATTTCAAATGTTGTATTAGTATATTTTGGTGTTTTATATATTATTAGGAAAATTAGGTGTGAGCATATGAGTTGTTATAACAAATCTGACTTCACAATTTTAGGAGATCAAAACTTATCTATGTAACTCTCTAGTTAATCATTAAATTGAATCGAGTAATTTATTGAATATGGTATTAGAGTGATATTGGGATGAGGGAATTTATCTGAACAAGGCTTAAGGTCCTTCCTCATTAATTGATTTGTCTCGAAATATGGGATGAGGGAATTTATTTGAACAAGGCTTAAGCTCCTTTAGTTTAATAGGGCCTCCTCTCATTTCTCTAGTGGTATCATGGCCAATAATTTAAGGCTTCAACCCCACAGTCAGTTGTTGGCATTTTCAATTAAGCAATAATACATTTACATTGTTTGTATGCCATTGCATGGAAGTCACTAATTATGATTGATTACATATAATCATAGGTTTATAGAGGGGGTGTTACAAACACCTTGTTGTCAAGTGGGTTTGTGGGTATTTTTCTTTTTTCCTTATCCCCCAAAGGGTTTCCGGGTATTTTGCTTTTTTCCTTGTCCCCCAAAGGGTTTCTAGGGGTTCTTATGTTGTAAATACTTAGGTTAATAAAACATATTTCAAACGTTGTATTAGTATATTTTGGTGTTTTATATATTATTAGGAAAATTAGGTGTGAGCGTATGAGTTGTTATAACAAATTTGACTTCACAATTTTAGGAGATCAAAACTTATCTATGTAACTCTCTAGTTAATCATTAAATTGAATCGAGTAATTTATTGAATATGGTATTATAGCGATATTGGGTGTGACTCCCTCATGGGAGTGTCTAGGAAGATGAGAGCCTCTTGAGAGATGATCCTTGTAGAGTATGAGTAGAGTAGATAATAGGCTAGGTGTGTATTGTTGTACTTGAATGTTTTTATTAGTTTTTGTGTGCATAAAATGTTTGCTTCATTAGAGAATATAGGTGTATCAATTTGAAGGTTGCTTGTCATTCACAATCACCACTAGAGGAAAGGAAGTTAGTCATATCCCAATTGACGAGTATAAACCACCATATGATATTTGGAAGAAAATAATGGATTTCATCTAAAGTAGTAAGAAGAGGCACATACATAAGGTTGTGGCACTCTTAGATGGATCCATAGGTACAATTTTTTTTTTCCATTGTGCTCTATTTGAATGATAATGGACGAATCTATACATGGGAGAATGTTCGTCATCAGTGACGTTGTAATGAGTTTGAGAAAACTGTCACTCTGAGCATGCGCGAGAGTTTTTAATGCTATTATTATACCATTGTCATGAATGAAGTAAGGAATTTTTCTAAGGGTGTCCTCATCCTTGTAGATGCAATTATAAATGGTTGGATTTATAGTGAAGTCCACTGGGAGAGGAATGTCTTTCTCTTAGTTCAAATTCATGTATCTGCTAGATAATCTACCATATGTACCTTTATGTGCCACTATAAGAGGTATATTGATTTGTCATTAAAATTTTTGAGTGTAAGTTTCTAGTGCATCCCTACTGGTGGGTATTTAATCCATTGTGTGTGTGATTTTGGCACTATGAATTTTGATATGTAATCATCGAAAAAATGAATTGTGTGACTCCATTGAAGTGTCATGGTAAAATACATACTATTAATAATTCTCATTGAAAAAAAGAGGTGATAGGAAATTTAAGTTTTAGTTTGGGAATTTGATATTTTGACAACCCCATAAGTGTTAATCAAGAACAATGAAGATGATGACAGATAGATAGAGGTAATGATTTCCTACTCAGAAGGGGAAGAATCTTCAAGGCCAAAGGGGGGATTTTAGAGGAATTAACTTAACATGGAAAATTGTTGTCGAATAATTTGGGAGCTTGATAATATGTGATTTGGGAACTTAAGAATTCATAGAGTGGGAACTATGGAATTATATCTTTATGGGGCTAGGGGGTGGTGGTTCATAAAAACAACATGTAGTTTGAACTAGCTGATTGATCTCATAAGAGGCTGGAGGAAATAGAGGAAGGAGGCCAATCACGATCTCGAGTTTGTCACTTAACTTTGAGATTGTTAGTTTGCAATAGTGGAAAAACAAAGAGGCAAAATTACTACATAGATACAGAGTCGTATTCATCAACAATAGTGATGATGTACTCTAGCTACATAAAATTAAGAGAAATTAGTGCCAAATTGACTAAATCCATGAATGGTGTCCATGCAATGTTCACTTTATTGCTATTCGTGATCTAGTGGCAATGATCACATGCATCGACTACATATGATGGTCAATGAGGTGGAAAACACCCATTGTAGCCACAATGAAGAACCGATGCTAATATCTAGTTTTGTACTTGCTTAGCGAGGTCCATGCCACACTTGATGTGAATAGAGTGTTTGTGCTTATTCACATGTTGTAAAGGTTAGTGAGGCTTAGTGCCGCTGATCTCATTGTAAATAGTGTATGTCCATTCACATTTTTGAAGTTTGAATAGTATGTGTCTCCCTGTCCACAATTGTTGTAAGATATTAGATAGTGTGTGCCCCTATTCTTGGTAAAATATATTCAAGAGTGGTGATATACTCCCACTGTTGCGATTTGTTGGATTGGTGATGTGTGCCAATCCATCAATGATCATTTCGAATTGGAGTATGTATCATTTCTCGAGAAGAGTGATTCCTTTCCCTTTGAACTATGTCTTTACTAAAGGGGGAATGTTGGACATATTTAGACCAGTACAACATATTTCAAACATTATACCAGTCTAGTATAGTGTTGGACATATTACTAGGAGAATTATGGGTGTGAATGTACGAGTTGTTATAACAACTCATCTATAATAGATCAAGTGTTGGTAGAAGATGAGGTTTCAATCCACAATTGTAAATCAAAACCTATACATGTAACTCTTTGTTTAATGCATAAATTGAATCTAGTAATTTGTCAAATATGGTATCATAGAGGGACTAGGTATGACTCCCTCGAGGGAGTGCCTATTAAGATGAGAGCATCTTGAGTGCTGATCCTTGTTGAGTATGAGTAGGGTAGAGAGTAGGACAGGTGTGTATTGTTGTAGTTGAATGTTGTTATCTGTTTTTCTCTACATAAAGTGTTTTCTTCATTGGAAAGAGAATCGTCTCAATTTAAAGGTTTTTTGTCATTCACAATTGTGGCTAGAGGAAAGGAAGCCACCATATCCCAATTGATGAGTAGAAAACACCATACACTATTTGGAAAAAAAGAATGGATTGCATTTGAAGAGGCACATAAAGAACATACAACAGGTTGTGGCATTCTTAAATGGATCCAGAGGTACAAATTTGTTTTATTAATGTTGATATTTATTCAAGTAATTGTGGAGGATATTTGTACACATGGAATGCTCATCATCATTGGCATTGCAATGATATTGAGAAAAATACCAATCTAATCAAGTGTGAGGTTGTAATGCTATTATTGTATAGTTGTCACGAATGGAGGAATGATATTTGTTGAGGGTGTCTCTATATTCTTGTAGATGAAACTATAAATGGTTGGCTATGTATCAAAGTCCATTCATAGAGGAATGACTAGTTGTTGGCTAAAATTTATGTATCTATGAGATAGTCTGCCGGATGTACCTTTGTGAAAATATAAATGAAACCACTATGAGGTATATTGATTTTTCATAGAAATTTCATATTGTGAGTTTGTACTACATCCTTGCTAGTGGGTAGTTAATCCATTGTGTGTGTGATTGGATCAAGGCCATGGAAGAATAACTTAATCGAATAGAGAAGAATGAGACATGGGAACTATTTCAAAGACCTAAGGACAAAAATGTGATTGGTACAAATTGGATATTCAGAAACAAACTAAATGAAGATGGACAAGTAACCAAAAACAAGGCAAGGCTAGTATGCAAAGGATATGCTCAAGTTGAAGGAGTATATTTTGAAGAAAATTTTGCTCTTGTTTCCAAAATGGAAGAAATTAGAATGATATTGGCCTATGCATGTTACAAAAGAATCAAAGTATCTCATATGGATGTAAAATCGATATTTCTAAATGGAGAATTAGAAGAAGTCGTCTACATCAAACAATTAGAACAATTTATATTGTCAGAAAGAGAAGATTATGTTTGTAGATTGAAGAAAGCTCTGTATACACTCAAGAAAGCTTTTAGAGCCTAGTATTCAAGATTGGACAAGTACTTACAACAACATAGATTCAGAAAGGGCAATGCATATAGCAATCTCTACATAAAAGTGGATTGTAATATCATGCTTATCATTGAAGTGTATGTGGACGACATCATCTTTGGAAGTGACGATGATAGGTTGAGTAAGAATTTTTCCAAAGACATGCATAATGAGTTTGAAATGTCCCTAATTGGTGAGTTTAATTTATTTTTGGGACTCCATATATCTCAGATAGGTGAAGGTATTTTCATTTCCAAAACCATGTACATCAAAGAAATGCTGAAGAAGTTCAAAATGGAAGATTGCAAACCCGTAAGTACTCCTATGGTCAATGGTTGAAAGTTGAGAAAAGATGATGAATATAAGGAAGCAAATCAGAGACTCTATAGATCGATTATTGGAAACCTACTCTATGTGATAGCCTCAAGACCAGATGTGATGCAAGCAATAGGATAGGTTGCAAGATTTTAAGCAACACCGAAGGAAGCTCATGTTATGGTAGTAAAGAGGATCTTCAAATATATCAAAGGAACAATATAATTTGGATTCTGGTATCCGAAAGGGAATGAGATGACTATGGTTACCTACATAGATGCAGATTGGGAAGGAAGCATTGATGATAGGAGAAGTACTAGTGGAGCAACCTTCTACTTGGGTGATTGTATGGTGTCCTGGTCAAGTAAGAAGCAATCCTCAACATCCTTGTCTACGGTACAAGTAGAATATATTGCAACAACATCATATTGTACTCAGGTCCTCTAGATGAAGCAAACCGTGCAAGACACAAGTAAAATATGATGAGCCTATTTCAATATTTTTTGAAAATACCAGTGCTATAAGTATCTCCAAAAATCCAGTGATGCATTCCAAGACCAAGCATATTCCTATCAAATTTCATTTTCTACAGGAACAAGTTACATAAAATAATATCAAGTTGAATCACATTGAGACAAAATAATAGATTGCATATATCTTCACCAAACCTCTTCCAAGAGAGACATTTGAGTATATTCGATAGAAAATTGGAGTAGTTTCTTCCCCATAGTGATATACATAACTTTTTGCAAAGAAGATAGAGGGGGATAAATCATTAGGGGGATCTACCCTTTGCCATTGATTTCATAGGAGGAGATAAATTTCAGAAGCATGAAGATAGGGGGAGAAATGGTCAAAGGGAGAGTACGAGTGTTGCCATCAATGCTAAAGGGGGAGATTGTTGGAAAATTGGTTGTCATTGATGTCAACCCTAGAAGAAGTTTGGAATCTTCTAGAAGCGATGGGTGTATTTGAAGAAGTCTCCAAAGTGGTCCCCTTATGGTGTATCTCTAAGCATGGCCCTCACGAGAAGACGCTTTGAAGAATTCTACAAGAAGCCCTGGAAATATATATAAGTATGGTTAAGTGGTTAAGAAGCCCCAAAGGTGTTGAAATAATGTAACTCTGAAGAAGATTCTTATTATTATTGTTGTTTTATTATTAGGATTAATCCCCATTGTGGATTAATCATGTCGGTAATTTTATAAGGACCAAATCCCCTTTTGCGGATTGGTCATCGGACAATTATAAAGGGAAGAATAAGAAGTCGGCCCCAAGAGTTATTATTGAAGACACAAAATTAAATAAAGGTGGGTTTACCCACCCAGAGTGAGAGGTCAGCCCTGCCAGTGAAACCCCTTCACACGTTCCAGTCTTGTATAAATAAGAGTCTAGCACCTCACTTCTAACACACAACTCACTTGCTCATTCTCTTATGAGGCAAGCTGCAATTACCAGTTGGAGAGAGGGAGAAGAGTGGTGCATCTATTGGGGAGGAATATCTGTATTGGTTTGAGTTATCTCTTGAACATTGTATAAGCTATTTATGATAAGGAAGTTTTGCTGGGTTTTCTTCCCCTAGAGGGTTTCCCAGGATAAATGC
>JZKD02S2212337.1:25450-39231 GCA_000966675.3 Picea glauca
ACTTCTGCTGCGTGATTGGTCTTTGCTGCTGACTGTGTCTCAAGTCATTTGTCACCTCCAATGAGTTTACTGGTGTAAATAATTGTGGTTGAAGTTGTGGTGATGGCGATTGGATAGCTAGCTCAACGCGAGTTTTTTATGGGAAGGTTGTGCGTCTGTCGAGAGGTGACGTGTAGTAAGAGTGGGAGATAGGTGGCAAGGCGGAGAGGCTATGAAAGTGTGACGGGTTCTTTATTTTGTGAGAGCGCGAAGAAATGGTTTTGAGATAACCTATTTTTTTCCCTGCAATGTATCTAGTGATGACACGTAACCTCGAGAGAAAACCACGGTTTAAATTGCGGGACCACCTCTCAAAATTAAACCCCATGTAACTCTGCACCCTGGAATCACTCTTATCCATTGATCTAGGTGAGAGAAATATAGGCTGTTAGATCTCACAAAGTGAAATAAGTGCCCAAAGGTTAAGCCGATGTCACAAATCTTGGTCATATGTAGAGAAGGTAGAATGAATTTCATGCAATTCCTATCTGTCGATCTGAGTGGGGGACATATGTCAGACGATCTCCATATTCGACTATTTCATACTCTGGAAGGAGGCAAGCAGTGCTGAGTAAAGAACTCTCGAAGACCCGGAGCTCCGAAGTAAATCTCAGGCATCCAAATCAAAAGGACAAGAGGCGAAAGATCTCTCACTTCATAGATAACCACTTCGGAAGAAAGATATATGTATGAAGCGAAAACTCTCAAAGCCTAGATTTCCAAATTAAATATCCACTGTTGAAATCAAGAGGACATGCGGCAGGAGATCCTCCACTTCAAGGATTTAGCATTTCATAGATTTTCACCTTGGAACGCCTGAAGCCCAGAGTTTCTAAGTAAATCCACCATTGAAATCAAAAGGACACGTGACAGGAGATTCCATACTTCAAAGACTTAGCACTTCAGAGATTTTGTGCTCCCTTTTCTATCGATTCATCCCCTTCCCTACTATATTTGATTTTTTTCTTAGTTTATCCAGATTCTGAATTGATTTATCGTTCCACTAGATTCTGAACTCTGATCCATCAAGTTTTCTTGCAACTTTTCACGGTGCCATAATATTTGAGGAAATAAGATTAGCCCGCCTATAAAAAGAGAAGTCTGTAAGTTCTTCACTGATAAAAACTGCTAATGCAATTCAAATTGTTAACTTTAGCCAATCATACATATCGTTAATACTTCGACGTTTGTGAGTGTTGGGTACAATTTGGGTATAAATCTCCCGAAGGTCAAATTCACGAAGAAGTTAATATCCTATTACTCACTTTTATGTTTTACTTTATCATGTTTTAAACCTTGAATTATCCTTAAGTACTTTGACGCTTCGGTGTTCGGGGTTTTCATTGTTTAGACTTGCTGGAATACCCGAAGCATGAAGCTCCAAAGCGAATGTTAGGGACTTTCTTTAAAACTCAAGCAACTTCTACAGTTCAGAGTTCATTAAGAACATTTGATAAAATTAGAGTAGCTAATCGATGGTGGATATCATAAGAGTCTTCTCAACCAACGATGAATTTATATTTTGAATTTAAAAGGTGAATCTCTAAGTTTCTTTTTCTTTTTGGGTGAAAATTTTATTTCTAAGAGGCAAAATCTAAAGCTCAAAATCTCAAAATTAAACGTGTTCCAACAACAACAATACACAATAGTGAATATCGGATAGGAATCCATAAATAATTTTTTGTCCCTTATATAGTGCGTTAATTGGGATGAGATTTCGATAGAAATTAGTTTTCCCCAGTCAAAGATGGTATGTTATTTCATTGTAAAATATAGGATATATAAAATCATGCGAGAGATAGAGGAAGTGCATTAAGACAAAGGACTTGCCAGGATTATCATGTTCTGATTTTTCATCAGCAAATTGATTATCTTTACAATCTTGTTCTAAGAAATTTAAATTGCAACAATCTTCAAAAATAAAATCAGCTGAATAGATCCTCTTGCAATGCTTATGAAAAAATGCATGGAATTATTTCAATGATGAAATGATGGAATGAGGAAGAGACTTATACCATTGACGAGCATATATTCACAGATTAAACATAAACAGTTTCATCAAAACATCTTCATGATGAATATCTAGTCGATTCATAAGCGTATGAAACTCAAACAAGGGTTCAAGAATATTGTCATATTTATCCTGTTTAAATTTAGGAAGATAATCTTCCCAAAGTTTGTGGTCTAGAACCATGTTTGGAAAACCAAAAAAATTTGTAAATTCCAAAGGACCAAACCTCGTAGCGATAGAAATTGACATCTTGGAACCAATGGAGTCGCCATTGAATCATGTGGAGTCTTCGAACCAAGGAGTCGCCAAGTGAATGATCACAACCAATTGAATGCCCATTCAATATTTGTTCACCATCAAAGATTAAAGTTTTACTTGTCATTCTCCCAGGGAAAAGTAACTTCATTTCTCCGTCCCCGACAATAGTGCCAAAAAATGTTGTCGCAAGAGTTGACTCTAGGCTGTAATAGATCCAAGCCTTAGCACATTTTGAAAAAGATAATAATGTGTGATTGATCAGTTATTAGAGGGTTCTAGAAATAGGTTTGAAAGAACCTTTAAACCATTAAAATTCAGAAAAAAAGAGGCATGACCTCGTCTGCTAAATCCATTAAAAATCATAAGGATGGATAGAAGATAAGAGATAGACAAAACTAAAATAAAAATCCAGGTATCCAATTCTGATAAATATGGTATTCCTTTCAGTAGAAGAATGACAATGATTTCAAATATCTGGACATAGCTCTTGTCTCACTCACAGCAAGACAGAGGAAAAACTATGAACATATATAACTTGTAAATAAGGAAAAACAATTAAAATGTAGGTCTTGTTCTACTCACAGCAAAAAAAAGGAAAAAACACACTTGAAATAATGTTCTTAATTAGTCACAACAAAAGTATCATTGAATTGTAACTATTACAAGTTAAATAAAAGAGAGTAGAAGAAAAATAAGTAATGAAAACTTCAGAAACAAGACACAGGAAAACGATAGAATTTAACATAATGAGATATAGAATCTCTTTGATTCTATCAAATGTATTACTGAAAAGACTACACTACAATCCTAGCCTCAAAGGATTTCGGGCTGCCCTCCCCCCCCCTTTGATACATTCAGAACTCCTAATATTTATACCATATGAGTTCCTTCAGTTTGAAAATGATTACAATGATCTTTGAAAGAAACGTTTTGGTTTGAAACCGATTACAATGATCTCTGAAAGAAACGTTTCGGTTTGAATGTATATCATAAGAATATTTTAAATTTAGTTGGATTTAATTTGATGTCATCTATTGATGGTCTATGTTTGAAATATGCTATGTGATTGGTCTTTGTTGCTGACTATGTCTCAAGTCATTTGTCACTTCAATGAGTTTACTAGTGTAAATAATTGCGGTTGAAGTTGTGGTGATGGTGATTGGATAGCTAGCTCAATGCGAGCTTTTTATGGGAAGGTGGTGCGTCTATCAGGAGGTGACGTGTAGTAAGAGTGGGTGATAGGTGGCAAGGGGGAGAGGCTATGAAAATGTGACAGGTTCTCTATTTTGCGGGGGCACAAAGAAATGGTTTTGAGGTAACTTGGTTTTTTCCCCGCAATGTATCTGGTGATGACACGTAACCCCGAGAGAAAACCACATTTTAAATTGCGGGACCACCTCTCGAAATTTAACCCCGCCCAACTCTGCACCCTGCAATCACTCTCAATCGTTGATCTAGGCAAGAGAAATATAGGCTGTCAGATCTCACAAAGTGAAATAAGTGCCCAAAGGTTAATCCAATGTCACAATTCTTGGTCATATGTAGAGAAGGTAGAGCTAATTTTGTGCAATTCCTATAAGTTAATATGAGCGGGGGACACGTGTCAGATGATCTCTGTATTCGACTATTTCATACTCTGGAAGGAGGCAAGAAATGATGAGTAAAGAACTCTCGAAGACCCGTAGCTCCGAAGTAAATCTCAGGTGTCCAAATCAAAAGGACACAAGGTGCCAGATCTCTCGCTTCATAGATAACCACTTCGAAAGAAAGATGGATGTATGAAGTGAGAAATCCCGAAGCCTGGAGTTCCAAAGTAAATATCCACTATTGAAATAAAGGGGAAACACAGCAGGAGATCCTCCACTTCAGGGATTTAACATTTCATATATTTTCACCTTGGAACACTTGAAGCCTAGAGTTCCAAAGTAAATCCTCACCATTGAAATCAAAAGGACATGCAACAAAAGAATCAAGATCCTGTACTTTGGAGACTTAGCACTTCAGAGATTTTGTGCTCCCTTTTCTGTCGATTTAGCCCCTTCCATGATATATTTGGTTTTTTTCTTAGTTTATCTATCTTCTAAACTGATTTATGGTTCCACTAGATTTTGAACTTTGATCCATCAAGTTTTCTTGCAACTTTTCGCGATGACATAATCTTTGAGGAAATAAGATTAGCCTTCCTATAACAAGAGAAGTATGTAAGTTCTTCACTAAATAAAAAATGCTAATTGCAATTCAAATTGTTAACTTTAACCAATCATACACATCGTTAATACTCCGACGTTCGTGAGTGTTGGGTACAATTTGGGTATAAATCTCTCGAAGGTAAAATTCACAAAGAAGTTAATCTCCTATTACTCACTTTTATGTTTTACTTTATCATGTTTTAAACCTTGAATTAGCCTTAAGTACTTCGGCACTTCGGTGTTCGGGGGTTTCATTGTTTAGACTTGTTGGAATACCCAAAGCATGAAGCTTTGAAGCGAACATTGGGGACTTTATTTAAAACTCAAGCAACTTCTACAGTTTGGAGATCATTAAGAACGTTTGATAAAATTAGAGTGGCTAATCGACGATGGATATCAAAAGAGTATTTTCAACCAACGATGAATTTATATTTTGAATTTAAAAGGTGAATCACTAAGTTTCTTTTTCTTTTTGGGTGAAAATTTTATTTCTAAGAGGCAAAATCTAAAGCTCAAAATCTCAAAATTAAACGTGTTCCAACAACAACAATACACAATAGTGAATATCGGATAGGAAGCCATAAATAATTTTTTGTCCCTTTTATAGTGCGTTAACTGGGACGAGATTTAGATACAAATCCATTTTCCCCAGTCAAAGATGGCATGTTCTTTCACTATAAAATACAGGATATATAAAATCATGCAAGAGATAGAGGAAGTGCTTTCCTGACCTATCAAACTGGTAAAAAACCATGCAATGTATTGAAAGGGGTTTTAAAAAGAGTTGACCTAGATCCTGGTTATGTCTTTTGGAATAGATGCATGATTCTCCAAATATTCAGGCAGGAGGTCAAGGCCATTGCTATGTTTATTCAAAAAAATTCTACAGTCTTCTCCTTTGAAGGTAAGCGTCGACTCTGAGAGCTTCAACATCTTGCGAAAAAATTGTGGTGAAAGGGAAATAAGAGAATGATCTTGGAGTTGTATAATTCTCTGGCTTGGCACATACTTCTCCATGCACCATGCAACAAGTTCTTTATAGTCAAAGACCTCAAGTACACACCCTGTGCAAGCAATTTCAGATGCCCAAATTACATCTTTCTGTGCAGGAGGAGAGGAATAATATGAATATGCTCTGGACCACTGAAAGTTCTGGTCTTCACAACCAAAGATATTTAAAGTATCACCACAAAATTTTTGTCTAGTTGTTGTTTCCATAGGTTGATGAGAGTATTTATTTAGCTGGATGATAACTTGAAATAAATCTTTTCAGAGAGATGACAATAATATAATCCCTTGGAAAATGGTGTTTTAATGAAATTTAATGAGTAATCTCCTCGAGCCTTTTTCTATTAATGACGATATTTTTGGAGCCCGCATGATCAATTGTTAACATTAAATAACACTTAATGTATATTGGGAAAAAAACGAGAATGGTAGGGACGAACGAGAGCAATTTTTAATATGGATCTTTTCATGACCTGCCAACCTGGGAACCCGTGAACCCGCGATTATGGATGATTAAAAAAATGTTAAGTGTAGAAAGGTAGTCGATCATACTTATGAAATAGAAAAGTGGATGGAGATGAAGGTTTTCCAACCCGCGAACCCGCTAATTTTTGAAATACGACTAAGTATGGTAACTAGAAAGGGATAGAATAAGGGAAAAAAGAACGAGGGAAACAAGTGGAGGTATAGAAGAGGGAAAATAAATGGAAAAAAAAGAATTTGGGAAAATAGAATGGGGAAGGAAAAATACGGAAACGAGAAATGATATCAACACATCCCTAACCCATCACGTAGTTAGAATAATATATTTCCATGTAATAAAGGCCAATATTAATAAGGCCTAGTAATAAGGAAGAATAAGTCAAATGTAAGAAGACCTAATAGAAGCTTCCGCTTCTAGAAGGATCTTCCTCTAGATTGTTCTTTTTGATAGATAGATTTAGTATAAATAGGAGTAGAGGGTATGAGAAATTTTGTCTTGATAATTATTGTAATAGAGCACTACTCTGTTGGAGGTTTCCCCCTCAAAGAGGCAAGTGAACATTGTTTCCTATCAACAAAGGTATTATTCTGTTTTGTGGTTTCATCTATTGTGTTGTTCCGCGGTTATTCTTTGCAATAGTTATGTTTTTGACTATTATAATAGATCTAGTACCTTACATAAGAGGACTAGAGAGAAGGATTTGCTTTAGTGCAGAGGGAGCAACCAATTAGGAGGATTGGAGTGCAGTTGTGGTAGAGGAGACATAGTCACTTTCAATGTGGGAGACATAGGTACATCCAGATGATGGTGGATGGGATACCTCCCTTGCTAAGAGGGAGTGTTGTTTATTGTATCTTTTGGAGGTATTCCCATAAGAGGACGAGGTGTTAGGCATGTGGGAATATATGTTGGCACTAGATCAACCTTTCGTTTCAATGAAATCATCCTAAGAATGAGGCTAGGGACACATGGGAAAGATGATGGGATTTGTGGGATTGTGTGGGGGTGCCACACCCAAAAAGAGGATTAAAATATTCTAATTAATTGTTGAGTTTAGAAAGGATGCCTAAACTCACTCATTGGACTTGTATATAAAGGAGAGAGGTCATTGTGACATTTCATCAATTTTGAATATGGAGTTAGCATAAGTGAGCAACCACTTGTGCTAGGAGGCTTGGTTATTTCAACAAAGGGAAATTCTACAATTGTGACAAATGTATCCTAGGAGAGAGCAACCGTAGAAGGAAGAAATTGTGTGAATAGTACAGAAGTGTCTGTACAATTTTCCATACATGTATGCGGGTTGAAGTGGGAACAATTGTGTATATACACAGGTTGTAATGGGAATAATCGCATATGTACCCGGGTTTCTTTAGGAACAATCACGTATACGTGGGTTGCAGTGGGGAACAACCACTTATGTATGCAGGTTGCAGTAAGGTGAATTGCATACATATGTACAAATTTTTTTTGGTAGAAGTAGGTCCGTATAGATTGACATCAACAACATTACAGGTGACGTTAACATACCATACAAGTGGTTTGTAGCAGATTTGTGGGAAGAGTAAATTTACAGGGATTTGTCGAGGTTTGGTTTTCTGATTTCTTGGTTTTGGAAGGACAAGATTGTCCTCATATTTTGGTGAATTTGTATTGGTTGGGAGGGCTGGTTTTTCCCTTAGAATTTATGAAATTGATAAAGTTATAGAACATAAATTTTGTGTTTCATGTGTTTAATGATTCATCTCTAATCTTTTTGTTTCCACTGCATATATTTTCAGTCAATTAATTTTTCAGTGTAAAATTGTTCAATGATAAAATCTAGGGTTTACTGTTAGCTCACTAGGAAGCAATTTTCAGATTTGAAAATTAGTCACATAGAGTTGTATGTGAAAATTGGCAAATGGGTGGTAAGAGAGAAATATGAAGGAAATAAAAATCAAGTTGAGGTGGAAGTAGGAGAAAGGCCTCCCTTACTTACAACCTCCATTTCTAAGTGTTCCTGTAGGATTAAACTACAATCCAAGACCTAATTGTGAGAAGGAAATACTGCACTAGCTAATTGCAAAAGGGAGAGAGGAGAGTGAAAAATAAAATCAATCTTCACACATAGGATACTAAGAAACCAAATCTAATCACAATGTATTAATCCTTTATAATGAGTACAATATATAAGACTCTCCACATGAGGAGTCATGTGCATTAGTTTGGGATTTCCATGTGCATGCTCAAGTAAAAAAGTAACTTCTCCCAATAGAAACAACCAACTAAAGTCAAAAGTTTCTAATAATAAGAAAATGTCAAAAATATAGGTGTGAACTAAGTGATAACTCTAAATGAAGTAAACATGCATTCCATAATAGAAAAAACCTCTTAGAATAAGACTAGAGACCAAGAATGGAAGTAAAGTCCTAATTGAGTGAGAATTTGCTAATTATGGAAAGTCACTAAATAAGTGAAGTGAGTTAACTCCAAGTATTATATGGGAAATGTGCACTTCCCTAGGAGGATAATATTCTTACTAAAGTGTGTTCTATAGCCATGAAATAGGAAATGTTTCCTAAAATTAAGGAAAAAGGAATTATCTCCTAAAAAATAGGAATTTTCCTAATGGTGGCTAAAAAATAGGAATTGGCCTAATGGTAGCTAAAAAATAGGAATTTTGCTAATGGTGGTTTATGAGCCCATGGATTTGGAAACCCATGGTATTTTCCCATGGTATTACATATAGGATTCCACCGACTAAAAATACACCTACTATAAATAACAATCCTCCTAAATAGTAGGGAAAATGGAAAAAATGAGTATGTCACTAAGTATGTAATTGAGCATGTGTTATAGCAAGATTTGCCTCACCCTATCCAATATTTCACAGAAGGCCTTTTTCAATTTCCCTATGCAGACTTTTCATCCCTTTTTGCAAATTCCAGAGCTAAAAATACATTCTTTTCCACATGTACACACCTTGCCTACTATACAACATGCGTATACGCTGGTTGCACCACTACAACCAACGTACATCGGGATTTGTGCCCAAAAATGAAAAATGGTGTCGGGTTTCCATGTCATGACATGAGATCTATGATCCTTGGCCTTCCATATACTGGAAACGTTCTGACTCGACCCTTCAGTTCCTTGTGAAGGCTATAAATGGGCCAATTCCGAGCTATGGAAAAGAGGAGAAAGAATTCAACTTTGAGGGCATAGTTACTCTGGAGAAATTATTTACTTCATATTGAGTCTGCATCCCTTTATCCTTTAAGTTTGAACACAACGTTCAACCCCCAAGATCTTCCCTTATTGATTGAGAACCTCATTGTTTCTCTTTTATGAGCTTGCATTTGGTGGATGATTGAAGTGGTGGAGGCCTAGCTAGAAGGNCTTTTTCTTTTTGGGTGAAAATTTTATTTCTAAGAGGCAAAATCTAAAGCTCAAAATCTCAAAATTAAACGTGTTCCAACAACAACAATACACAATAGTGAATATCGGATAGGAAGCCATAAATAATTTTTTGTCCCTTTTATAGTGCGTTAACTGGGACGAGATTTAGATACAAATCCATTTTCCCCAGTCAAAGATGGCATGTTCTTTCACTATAAAATACAGGATATATAAAATCATGCAAGAGATAGAGGAAGTGCTTTCCTGACCTATCAAACTGGTAAAAAACCATGCAATGTATTGAAAGGGGTTTTAAAAAGAGTTGACCTAGATCCTGGTTATGTCTTTTGGAATAGATGCATGATTCTCCAAATATTCAGGCAGGAGGTCAAGGCCATTGCTATGTTTATTCAAAAAAATTCTACAGTCTTCTCCTTTGAAGGTAAGCGTCGACTCTGAGAGCTTCAACATCTTGCGAAAAAATTGTGGTGAAAGGGAAATAAGAGAATGATCTTGGAGTTGTATAATTCTCTGGCTTGGCACATACTTCTCCATGCACCATGCAACAAGTTCTTTATAGTCAAAGACCTCAAGTACACACCCTGTGCAAGCAATTTCAGATGCCCAAATTACATCTTTCTGTGCAGGAGGAGAGGAATAATATGAATATGCTCTGGACCACTGAAAGTTCTGGTCTTCACAACCAAAGATATTTAAAGTATCACCACAAAATTTTTGTCTAGTTGTTGTTTCCATAGGTTGATGAGAGTATTTATTTAGCTGGATGATAACTTGAAATAAATCTTTTCAGAGAGATGACAATAATATAATCCCTTGGAAAATGGTGTTTTAATGAAATTTAATGAGTAATCTCCTCGAGCCTTTTTCTATTAATGACGATATTTTTGGAGCCCGCATGATCAATTGTTAACATTAAATAACACTTAATGTATATTGGGAAAAACACGAGAATGGCAGGGACGAACGAGAGCAATTTTTAATATGGATCTTTTCATGACCTGCCAACCTGGGAACCCGTGAACCCGCGGTTATGGATGATTAAAAAAATGTTAAGTGTAGAAAGGTAGTCGATCATACTTATGAAATAGAAAAGTGGATGGAGATGAAGGTTTTCCAACCCGCGAACCCTCTAATTTTTGAAATACGACTAAGTATGGTAACTAGAAAGGGATAGAATAAGGGAAAAAAGAACGAGGGAAACAAGTGGAGGTATAGAAGAGGGAAAATAAATGGAAAAAAAAAGAATTTGGGAAAATAGAATGGGGAAGGAAAAATACGGAAACGAGAAATGATATCAACACATCCCTAACCCCTCACGTAGTTAGAATAATATATTTCCATGTAATAAAGGCCAATATTAATAAGGCCTAGTAATAAGGAAGAATAAGTCAAATGTAAGAAGACCTAATAGAAGCTTCCGCTTCTAGAAGGATCTTCCTCTAGATTGTTCTTTTTGATAGATAGATTTAGTATAAATAGGAGTAGAGGGTATGAGAAATTTTGTCTTGATAATTATTGTAATAGAGCACTACTCTGTTGGAGGTTTCCCCCTCAAAGAGGCAAGTGAACATTGTTTCCTATCAACAAAGGTATTATTCTGTTTTGTGGTTTCATCTATTGTGTTGTTCCGCGGTTATTCTTTGCAATAGTTATGTTTTTGACTATTATAATAGATCTAGTACCTTACATAAGAGGACTAGAGAGAAGGATTTGCTTTAGTGCAGAGGGAGCAACCAATTAGGAGGATTGGAGTGCAGTTGTGGTAGAGGAGACATAGTCACTTTCAATGTGGGAGACATAGGTACATCCAGATGATGGTGGATGGGATACCTCCCTTGCTAAGAGGGAGTGTTGTTTATTGTATCTTTTGGAGGTATTCCCATAAGAGGACGAGGTGTTAGGCATGTGGGAATATATGTTGGCACTAGATCAACCTTTCGTTTCAATGAAATCATCCTAAGAATGAGGCTAGGGACACATGGGAAAGATGATGGGATTTGTGGGATTGTGTGGGGGTGCCACACCCAAAAAGAGGATTAAAATATTCTAATTAATTGTTGAGTTTAGAAAGGATGCCTAAACTCACTCATTGGACTTGTATATAAAGGAGAGAGGTCATTGTGACATTTCATCAATTTTGAATATGGAGTTAGCATAAGTGAGCAACCACTTGTGCTAGGAGGCTTGGTTATTTCAACAAAGGGAAATTCTACAATTGTGACAAATGTATCCTAGGAGAGAGCAACCGTAGAAGGAAGAAATTGTGTGAATAGTACAGAAGTGTCTGTACAATTTTCCATACATGTATGCGGGTTGAAGTGGGAACAATTGTGTATATACACAGGTTGTAATGGGAATAATCGCATATGTACCCGGGTTTCTTTAGGAACAATCACGTATACGTGGGTTGCAGTGGGGAACAACCACTTATGTATGCAGGTTGCAGTAAGGTGAATTGCATACATATGTACAAATTTTTTTTGGTAGAAGTAGGTCCGTATAGATTGACATCAACAACATTACAGGTGACGTTAACATACCATACAAGTGGTTTGTAGCAGATTTGTGGGAAGAGTAAATTTACAGGGATTTGTCGAGGTTTGGTTTTCTGATTTCTTGGTTTTGGAAGGACAAGATTGTCCTCATATTTTGGTGAATTTGTATTGGTTGGGAGGGCTGGTTTTTCCCTTAGAATTTATGAAATTGATAAAGTTATAGAACATAAATTTTGTGTTTCATGTGTTTAATGATTCATCTCTAATCTTTTTGTTTCCACTGCATATATTTTCAGTCAATTAATTTTTCAGTGTAAAATTGTTCAATGATAAAATCTAGGGTTTACTGTTAGCTCACTAGGAAGCAATTTTCAGATTTGAAAATTAGTCACATAGAGTTGTATGTGAAAATTGGCAAATGGGTGGTAAGAGAGAAATATGAAGGAAATAAAAATCAAGTTGAGGTGGAAGTAGGAGAAAGGCCTCCCTTACTTACAACCTCCATTTCTAAGTGTTCCTGTAGGATTAAACTACAATCCAAGACCTAATTGTGAGAAGGAAATACTGCACTAGCTAATTGCAAAAGGGAGAGAGGAGAGTGAAAAATAAAATCAATCTTCACACATAGGATACTAAGAAACCAAATCTAATCACAATGTATTAATCCTTTATAATGAGTACAATATATAAGACTCTCCACATGAGGAGTCATGTGCATTAGTTTGGGATTTCCATGTGCATGCTCAAGTAAAAAAGTAACTTCTCCCAATAGAAACAACCAACTAAAGTCAAAAGTTTCTAATAATAAGAAAATGTCAAAAATATAGGTGTGAACTAAGTGATAACTCTAAATGAAGTAAACATGCATTCCATAATAGAAAAAACCTCTTAGAATAAGACTAGAGACCAAGAATGGAAGTAAAGTCCTAATTGAGTGAGAATTTGCTAATTATGGAAAGTCACTAAATAAGTGAAGTGAGTTAACTCCAAGTATTATATGGGAAATGTGCACTTCCCTAGGAGGATAATATTCTTACTAAAGTGTGTTCTATAGCCATGAAATAGGAAATGTTTCCTAAAATTAAGGAAAAAGGAATTATCTCCTAAAAAATAGGAATTTTCCTAATGGTGGCTAAAAAATAGGAATTGGCCTAATGGTAGCTAAAAAATAGGAATTTTGCTAATGGTGGTTTATGAGCCCATGGATTTGGAAACCCATGGTATTTTCCCATGGTATTACATATAGGATTCCACCGACTAAAAATACACCTACTATAAATAACAATCCTCCTAAATAGTAGGGAAAATGGAAAAAATGAGTATGTCACTAAGTATGTAATTGAGCATGTGTTATAGCAAGATTTGCCTCACCCTATCCAATATTTCACAGAAGGCCTTTTTCAATTTCCCTATGCAGACTTTTCATCCCTTTTTGCAAATTCCAGAGCTAAAAATACATTCTTTTCCACATGTACACACCTTGCCTACTATACAACATGCGTATACGCTGGTTGCACCACTACAACCAACGTACATCGGGATTTGTGCCCAAAAATGAAAAATGGTGTCGGGTTTCCATGTCATGACATGAGATCTATGATCCTTGGCCTTCCATATACTGGAAACGTTCTGACTCGACCCTTCAGTTCCTTGTGAAGGCTATAAATGGGCCAATTCCGAGCTATGGAAAAGAGGAGAAAGAATTCAACTTTGAGGGCATAGTTACTCTGGAGAAATTATTTACTTCATATTGAGTCTGCATCCCTTTATCCTTTAAGTTTGAACACAACGTTCAACCCCCAAGATCTTCCCTTATTGATTGAGAACCTCATTGTTTCTCTTTTATGAGCTTGCATTTGGTGGATGATTGAAGTGGTGGAGGCCTAGCTAGAAGG
>JZKD02S2212348.1:20414-39230 GCA_000966675.3 Picea glauca
GATATGTGAGTAGTAATGTTAGAAGGAAAACTGAGAATAATGGCTTAAGAGGCCTCAAGACCCATGACTATCATGTCATAATCGAGGATATTTTACCTATTGCAGACATATCAAGTTTGGAAAAGGGGCCAAGATTGGATATTATAAGATTGGGCCTAATATTGAAGAGAATGAATGTGCATGTGTTAGATCCTTCAAACTTTGATAATTTGAGGGAAGAGGTTGTTGAAGTCCTTTTCTTATTGGAACAAGAATTTGCACCAAAAATATTCAATATTTCTATGCAGCTTCATATACATATAGAACATGAACTAGAGTATTGTGGCCTGATAAGAACTAGATGGATGTACCCTATAGAACAATATATGAAGGTTATGAAAATTTTTGTTCATAATAAGAAAAAACCAGAAGGTAGTGTTGAGCACTCAACACACCCTAAAAATCCCATGCCAAATTTTACTTTTTGGGTACCACTTGATCTGTTGCACTGTCTAATTCGACCTTAGTATGAAAAAATGTTTCCTTTGCTTATCATTTTGTTTTCCATTTAAGTCTTTCAAAGTTTGCTCGAGCATGAGAAAACCAATAACTTAAAAGGCTAACATCTAAATTAGAAAATTGACAGTCAAAACCTTCCCCGACACACCTAAGGAATTCAACATCGGGAAGGATTGAGCATGAAAGAAATCACTCGAGAGAACCAAGTTCATCGAGTGTCGATATTCGTAGGTGTCGAAAAATGGAAGATGATTTTTCACGACAAGCATCACGCAAGGATATCACCGAAAATCAATTCCCTTCGGTGTCGGTAAGGAGCGAAAAGAGTAGGTGTTGCATGAATAAAGGAAAGATATCGTCGATCGCCGACTTCCGAAACATTTCTGGTATTGGGGTTTTTTCAAGGACGTTAACTCACAAGGAAGACACGTGATAGGTTTATTATCGAAAGACGACCTCTAATACCTTTTCGGTATCAACAGTCCCAAGTTTAGCTTAAAGTGCTCGACTTGAACAAAGTCCCGAGTCTGACCATTACCCGTAAGCTAAGTTCTCGGTCTTTAGTACCTTGTATCCCGAGTCAGTGATGCCACATCGATACTGTATGATGAAATCAATCGACGTCGGGGGTTTTTCGTAGAAGGATATCCATGAAAAAAACAAAGCAAATCAGAACAACACTAAGTACAAAATCGGGATTAACTTACAATAAATTTAGACAAAGAAAACAATAGATTCATACGCAAAGAGAAAAAAAAGATGCATTCAACTACTATGACCATAATCCTTTCGTCAAAATCTTGAGACTTTTCTATTTAGAATCCCATCGGGCTCAGGTTACATATGATAGACATTGTCTACACCTTTTGGCCAACCAACCCAATTACATTGAGAAAATGAAAATCTCCTTACAAAAAGGGAAAATTGTCAAAGTTCTGCGTCGCGTCTGAGAATGTAAAACAAAGTTTTCCAATCATGCCTCTTCTGCATGCAGACTTTCTTCCTAGATGATTTTCTCTCCCTGAGGTGTTTTCATATTTTGTTCTTCCGACACTCTATGCCTTGCGCAACTGCATGATCATATCTTATGCCTCCCGAAGTCACCTCTTGAGCCAGGTTGCGTTCCCTTCATGACCTTGAGGTGCTGACACCTCAAGGGTATTTTCCACCAACTGTCGTCGTAGTTCTCTATTTTCCTGGTAGAGTTCAGCTATGGCGAGTTGTGCCTACTCTAGATGCTGACTAGGTGCTCGAACATTATAACCCAAGGCTTTTGTCCTTCTCATTTGGTTCCCACTTCCTCGACTTATGGTTTTGAAAATCTCTATCCAGATAACGTGCATTAGGAATTCCTCAGTGGTTGATCATGCGCGTGACTCAATTAGGATTTGGTTTTCCTCTCCCACTTCTTTATTCTTCCCGGGCCTTCCTCTCCTTTGCAGTATCTACTGTTGAGGAATCATGATTTCCACCTTGTGCCCTTCCGACGTAAATTCTTCCACTTTGGCCTCCGCATGGGGCGATACCATCGTTTCCACGCAAAGGTTGAAATCTCCCGTTGAAGCCTTGGGAACACCCACTGCTAATAAGAATGAGTCCCAGGAATTTAGTGGCTCAGGATTGGCGCTTTGACTGTTGCCCAGGCCCTGTATTGCATTTTGAGGAGTTCCCATGGTGCGACAACGTATCTACCTTATGCATGGAGGATTTGAAAAAGGCCCAAAACCAAGAAGTTGATCGAATTGAGATCACGAGATGAGTCATCTATGGTGCATAAGCTCAACTGGTAAGTAGAACACATCCAGAACATCTAAAATTTATAACGGAGTGGGGAAGCAAGCCAAAATGTGTCGAGGAACACTGAATGCCTTGCGATAGGATGTTTTAAAGAATTATTGTGTCACATCCGCGTGACGGGTATGATCTGGGGCATGTGAGATACAACCGATAGGAATTGCGGAGGATGGGTGGTACGATCATCTCGATTCCTTTCAATTCCCCCAGCCTCCATAATGAGCTAATGATGGTTGATGCACTTGATGATGCGACTTCTGTTTGAGAAACCTGCCTCAACCTAAAGCAGTTAACAACTTCCCTTATGACAGTATCCAATCCTTTTGGAATTTACTCATACTTTTGGCACATTTTTTGCTCTGACATCCTTTCCTGACCCCAAGGGCCAACCGACCACTAGCGTGACTTTGACTCTCATGTTTTTCATACCTGATCTATCATGATGTGACACATGGATGTAACCCACCCTAACTAAAGAAAAATGGTAGCTCTAACAAAGACAGTGCAGGTAATCTGAAAGGTTGCAGAGATCATGTAAGTATCAAACAACCGAACTTAGTGGGCTTTATAGGTATGCATCAGTTTGTTTTCTTCCCACTTACACTTTTCATATATTTTGCCGAGTATTGTTCTGTAAGCAATTTCTAAACGATTTTAATTCTGATTTACAGGAAAGATCCCTCCGACTATCGAGCAAAATTGGCTCCATAACTTCACCGAGAAATCTGAGAGAAATTGAATCTAAAGATCAACAGGCGATGAAGGATATCGAACTCCCTGAGTTTGGCATCCCTGATGAATTCATTGACTTGTGTGACATAGTCAAATCACATGCCAAGCAATATTCATTGTGGGCCGAAGAGCTAGTGAAGGTGACTGGCACTTCACCCGGAAAAGTGCAACGATTTATGGAACATTCAACTAGAGCTCAGACTATGCTACAACAATTAAACACCAGTCTAGTGAAGTACCAGCGCATGCCTTGGAGGTCATATGAATTTATGCGGCTCCAATGGAAAAAAAAATATTTCCATGGGCCCAAATATACGAAGAGCTGCTCATCAGTTAGTCAGAGTATGAGAAAAGTCACCCTTTCAAGTGATATCTTGAGTTGACTGTTAAAGAAACTGTTAGAAGAGGACGCCACATGGCGAATTTTGTTTTGTTTAAACTACACTTAGCCGTTATTTTGAGTTGAATTTTATGTTATAAATAAGAACATCGACCAATTGGTCAAGGGTCAATGGTTGCTACAAGAAAATCTTTTTTGGTTTGTTAAGAACTATTTTCGAGCTAGCTTTAATTGAGAATTCCTTTTGGACCAGAGACAAAGTTATTTTCATCAAATGCATGTGTGATTGGACATGGATAAGAACTATTTCCTATCTTGTTTCATGAACAGATGTTGTAACGAGGAAGAGCAATTAAATATACTATCAAGTTATTTGGTGCAATGTTTTGTTGTTCTTTACTTTAATGATGAAGACAAATCATTTTTTTATCATGTGATAGATGATTAAGTAGGTGGATTATTCTGCTTGCCTTTGTTTTATCGCATATGTGTTTTCTTTCTGATAATTAGTATCTCAGACAGTAATTGGATGCTCACATGGTTAATGTATTATTACTAGGCCCGTGGCATGGAATTATTGTCTACATGCTTGAGTAGCAGGTTATCCCAAGTTCAGCCTCTTCTCCAATAGTTAAACTTAATTCTATTTTGTTGCCAAGTTGGTTTATACCGACTTACAATCTTACATTGGTCCCACCTAAGAGAAAATACAAAAAGAGAAAGTCCCAACTGAAGGAGACGCCTTCTCAAGAAAATGTAAATCCCATCGATTAATTGGCTAGATCGCAAGATCTGGAGAACCATTCCACTATTAAATGCTACAGAGTCTAATTGGGCCTCGGTGGCAGGTTTGTTTCCTACTATTAAACTAAATGGATTTAAGACCCATCAACATGTAGCATATGTGAAGGATATTCAATGCAGGAGGGCATAGGATTTTGCATAGAATATATGAAGGATTTTAGTAATGTCAATTGATGTGTATGGGATGATGTTGGGTTTAATCTCTATTCTTATTCTAGGGTTGACCCAGGTTCCGATCTTAACATGTTTCCAACTAAACCCTCTAAAACTATCGACACTCCTGGTAAACCAGAAGGCAACACAGTATACAAAGTGCACTGCGTAGTCTCACCTGAGATAGCTTCATGGGAGATTTCAATACTCAATTTCTTGCAGTCTAGGAATGAGTGGGGATCTGGGATTAGATTTTACCTTCTTCATCCATTCATCATACTATTCATTCATCATTCTTATAGTTTATTCATCTCTTAATCCATACATGCATTCTAACATAGTCAACTAACCATTTATTTGTAAACCAATCATTAACAAGAATTAAACATGATCAATAATAGACAGAAGGGTAAACATGCACTACACACCACACATAACATAGGTTTTACTGTGGTTCACCCCCTCTTGGGATATGTCCACAAAAATTTGGTTTCTCTGCTCTTTAATTAGGTCTGCTGCAAAATATAGCATTGCACGCATTACATCTTTCTTCTTACAATCACGAATAGGTTTAATACCTTCTATGAGGTGAACTAGATCACATCAGGCTCCTCATCATGTAATATAACCCTTAAAATTTGACCTACTTGACTCTTCTATATCAACCTCGAACTTACAACATTGAACTTTACCAATAATTCAAGTATTACTCAAGAGAACCCTAACCTAGACCTCCTAGGCCCTTATTTATACTATTTTTTAGACTTATAGTCGTTACAATCATTATCCAAAACCATAACCCTAACATGGTGTTGGCCCTCGACCAAGTTTTGGAGAACCTTGGTCATGTTTGACCATTTTTTGACTTCGACAGGCTGGTCGAAGACAAAGTGGAGATCGCGGGATCTCGCCCCCTTTTGTGAGATTTTTGGGATTAGGGTTTAACTAACAAGTATGGGATGTGGGCCCATGGGTTTACCCATGTTTAGGCCCCATTTGTAATGTATAAATAGATATCTAGGCGATGTAATAAATTAGTGAAGTGGGGAGACCTAGTAGAATCGGCTTAGTGCGAAGCTAGAGGATTTGTGCATACTATGTGTTAAGACTTGCAAATCTAAGTGCAAGTGATTGTAAGAAGCTTGTGTGCAAACTGTGTAAGAAGGCTTTGTGCTGTGACCTAACTCAGGAAGGAGGATTTGGCAAGGTGCACACAGATCTCCTGTCCTATGTGGAGTTGGTTTTGTGGCTCTGTGCATGTAAGATGATTGAAATAAGATAATAAAGAAGACGAAGAGTTGGTGGACGTAGCCCCATGCTGGGGGTGAACCACGTATATCCTGTGTTGTGATTTTTTGTGTCATTAATGTGATTTATGCTTAGTGTTGAATATTTATGTATGTTAGATGCATATGATATAATATCTTAGTGCTTAATAACTTGGATGAATGCTAGATCTTTTGATGCTATGTGCTAAATGGTCAGATATGCTTAGATCTTGTTGAATACTGCGTTGTTATGTAATTAGGGTTTTACTTGCGATGTGAATAAAGGGTTAAGGACTAATGAATGTTAACTGCTAAGTGCTATGTTAAAGCATTGAGATCACAGATCTATGTCCCAGTTAGGTTGCAGACACTTGAGTCCTACAACCCCCCCTACCTCTACCTCGGGTGAGACTTCATCTGCTTCGCAGGTGTTGCCGAAAGGGCTGGTAGTTAGGGTTTTGTTGGTGCATTGTTGAAGCATTGAACCCTGGGTCTTCCCCTGTGCTAACAAATGGTTCTGTTACCGGGATCTGAAACTGTGATTGCTAGAAACTGAGGAAAAGAGAAAGCTCTGTGTGTAGATCTGTTGTTGTAGTGTGCAGTACTCTACTTGAATTGTGAAGCTCTGTGCTAAGAAGGGAATCAAATATGAAGAAAAAAGGTAATATCTTAAGGCTTTGTGCTCTGATAAAGGTAAGATAAGTGGAAATTTTTATTTCGAAAGAATGGATCTAGGTATATTTGATAAATTTTGTCCTAGTCTGAAAACTAGGACATAGCTAGAATAAAGAAGATATGATATGAATAGATCTGATAAAAATAGTGAAAGATATGTTATCCCTATGCATAGAAAGAATTTTTAGACTAACAAGTGGATGCAGGATCCTAGAAAGAATTTTTTTCGGTCTATCACTATGATCCCAATGTGCAGTACAGGAAAGGTTGGGCATCATTTAAGAGAAAGAGAAGATTGACATTATCCTATAATTGCATAAGACTGGGAAATCTTGCTAAGGAATGCCCTGTTAGAAGTCCTATTTTCCTTTGTTGTAAAGCTATTGGAAATGAAGTTTTATATTTCCCTAGAATGATTGCTAAAGTTGAGAAGATGAACACGAGACAAGAAGACCATGAGGAAGGTCAAGAGACTAAGAATAAGCTAAATAACCATAAAGAATCAGAGGCTATATTATTGCAGATGAAAGAAACATTGAATGATCACAAAGACATCAATTTATTAGAGATTTTAAAAGAGAAAGAGTGCATAGAAACAAGAATAGGAGACTTCGACATAGAATGTGTATTGGATGCAGAAACACGGGTGAAAATTATGACATAAAGTACTTGGGAAATCTTAGGAAAGCCAACTATGATTCCTTCATTGGGAGGAGTAGGATTTTTTAAAGGAAAGTTGATAACCCTATGTGGAAGACTTGCCCATGTACCTATGGTTTCTCATGGAACATTGACATAAGAATAATTTGAGGTCATTGAGTTTGCTGAGAACAACTCTCTCTTTGCACTTTTGTTAGGAAAGACTTGGATTGAGAGAGATCAGATCTGAAGGATAGAAGAAGAGGAAGCTATAGAACAGAAAAAGAAAGAATTAAGGGATTTCATGGCTAAGAGAATAATGCGCTTAATAAAATAACAAGAGGACAAGTCGAAGCAACTGAGGACCAAAAACTTAGCTGTCGAAGTTGAAAGAACACAAGAAGGCTTAAAGAAACTATCCATGCAGGAGAGTAGAACACCTACTTTAGAAACAATAAGAGAAGAAGTATTATCCTTGAACATTGGGAAAGATCCTCAATAGTGCGAAGTTACTATGCTAAGAAAGGATAAGAACAATAATGAAAAGAGGAATCCAGAGACGTAGATCACAGGAAAGAAAGATAGAAAGCTCAGTAAGAAGAAAGAAAAGCTAGAAAAATTGCAGGAGGTTTCAGAGATGACTTCGTAGAAGGAAGTCTTGCAGAACTTGAACCTTGCTGCAATAGCAAAACAACACCGACTGACACTTCGCCACAACAAAGCAATATGACCATTGGAGGCGTCCCGACCATTAGAACGATGCTCCAGAATGGCTAGAAATGCAATTATTGACAGAACGTTCGCCATTAGACCATTGGGACCGCTCTATAACGGATGGGATTGTATTGATCGAGGTATTCCTACCCATTGGAGGAATTTGTTACGATGTTAGCTATTTATCCTGCAAATGTTGCACCGAGGACACTTTCGCGAATTGTGATTATCCGAGCCCACAAAGAACTTATCACTTTCGCATAGTGCTTATTGTAACCTTTCCATACGTTATGATACCTTGATTGTTTGTTCACCGACTCGAGATATCTGATATCGAGCGTGTATGTCGGGCGACCTTAGCGTAGTAGAAAAATCCATTGAAGAAATCCTCATAGACCTCATGGCTGAGAAGGTCCTGTTCGTAGGAGTACAGGCCTTGTTGACAAGAGGAGTGCAAGCATCACCATCGAATGCACATCAATCTGGGCCCTCTCGACCTGCGACAGAGAAGAGAAGCAAGCATCATGACGACTTGGCAAATGCAAAGCTCATCCCATCAATCCTACCCAACTATATCCGGCCTTTGGATGGCATGATTAATCGTGATAGCATCCCAAGGGACTTTGACTACACACTGATTATTGTGTACCTCCCAAAGGGGATATGTGCAGTTGGACTGTAGTTAGAACATATTACGACATTGAATATCAGTGACTTCAAATTAGGAGACCACAAGAACTATGGCATTCTCACACCACAAAAGTACTTGACCAAGAAAACATGGAAGAAGTCAAAGATAATCCCCCAGCCATGGACTATGGACATTGCGAGGTCCACCATTATTAATGTGATGAAGATCCCACACTATGACAGACATCAATAGGTTAATGTGTGCATTAAATTACTCCTGTCATGCTACCATGGTGGTTACGTATGGTTGGATCGACCCATCACAGTAGATGAAAAACTGATCCATAAGATCACTGGATTAAGCATGGAAGGACCAAATCCCTAGGAATTTTACCTAGGGAATGTTGCAGATCATGCCCTAGCGCAACGCATAAAATAAACCTACAATGATGTGGAGAAAGGGAAGTGGGGCTACAAGGTAGCCTCCATCCAAAATGGTGTAGTGTGCCTAGCTTTCCAGTTGATCACTGGTAATCTCGTCAGGAAGAACATGCCAACGTAGGTCACAGGGTTTGTCGTCGACCTCGCAGGAAAATGCGTCGAAGGGATGCAAATGAACTGGGTGAGCTACCTCGTCAACCGGTTAGATAAATACTGTCGTGAAGCTCAGGATCAGGGCTAGGAGTTCCATTTTAATTGGTTGTTGATTCTCATTACCTTCATTGCTTGGGATATGCCGGAAGGAGCGCCCTTCCCTGAAATTGAGTCGTCTGAACCACTAGTTGCGAAGTTCACTACGCTATGGTATTCGAGTGATATGGTGAAGCAATGGAAGTCAAATGCGGTGTTCCACACCTATTATCTACAGCTAAAGAGGGGCATTGAATCCTTCCCTTGCATGATGTCGAACACTTTGCACAGGTTCAAGCCACTTGCGAAGTTTCGCGCAGACAAACACTTCAACTATATCACTGCGCGTGGAGACAAACACAAAGAAGAGCTCTAGTCCTATTAAAAACTCACAGAGGAGGACATGGAATAAATAACCAAGGAATGGCTTGAAGAGTTCCTTGTACTAGTCAAACATACAGAAATATCCGACCCTGACCTCATCGGAAGTCTTGTAGTCACTCACGAAGAATATGATTCACCCAGCAGCAGCAGGAAGAAAAAAAAGGAAGAGGGACAGGAATTGAGCAGCGCATTGAAGGAAACTACACCAGATTCACCTGAAGGAGGAGGAGGTGACGAAGTAGACAAATAAAAGGATGAAGGGGAACAAAAAAAATAGGAACATGGCGAAGTAACATTGCCTAAGGATCCCATCACGAAGGATAAGACATCCAAGAAAAGAAAGGGTTCCCTGCAGAAACCTTCATCACAAAAGAAATCAAAAGCCAATAAACCTCCATTTCAGACTGTGCTCACGATAAATGATATTGAACTCATCATCATTGTTGTATCAAATACCTTAGAGGATATTTTTTAGCGAAGTGAAGCCAAACATGAGACAATGTTTGACAGGATCAAGGTGGAGCTCAAAGGGGTACAACAGGATCTTTATTCGATCCATGCAGTGTCTATTGCACTATTGTCAGCAGGGGACATAGAAGTAGGAGATGAGCCTGCCCAACTATGTATATTAGCAGACTCGACTGAGGCTCACCTTTGTCAGGTCCATGAGGAAAAGGAGCAGGCCATAGAGGCATTAAATCAACCAAAATAAGAATCCCTAGAACAACGTCAGATTGCACAGCAAGAGAAAGATGACCTCCAGGTGAAGTTTGCAGAGGATAAAGCGCATATCCAAAAGGAAAAATAAGAACTACTCATAGAGAATATGGGAGTTAAGTAGGTCACTAGAGCACTTCACTCTGTGTCGGTCCTCACACAGATAGAAGACAACATAGTGGAGAGTCAATTGGAGAAGCTCGCTGAAGCTATTCAACAACTTCAAGAAAGAGTGGCACAATTGGAACTACAAGCCATGCCAAGCACTCCACAGGAAGTGAGATATCAGAGGGAAGAAACTGCTCAGATCACCATAGAAAGAATCAATGCATTGGCCTTAAAATGCAAGCAATTAAGTAGTTGAAGTGCGCATACCTATGAGCACCTTGTAGAAGACCTAGAACTAAGGACATTGGAGCCACAGCTCCAGGAGGCAAATCAACAAGCAACGACAATATAAGAATAGTTGAAGCCACTGTCAGCAGTTGAGAGGATGAAAAGGTCCCAGGAACAATGCACTGTTCAACAACAGGTCCATGCCATCCAGATTAAAGTCATGGAAGTGACCCAGAGGCTACAACCAATGTAGGATGAAGCCTGCACACTTTTTGAGGAGATAAAGGGACAAGGTGCACAACTAGAACAAGTAGTCACCACGGTGGAACAATGATTGGAAGGACCGGTTACCAAGAAATTTATTCAAGAGTTCGTCGAGTAGGAGGCTTTGGTGAAGCAGCAGGTCAAAGCAGCTCGAGCCAAGTGCGAGGCATTTGAAGCAGATTTTCCCAGATCAGAGTGACTCAGGATGAGTCACAGGTGAGTGTTGGGGGCCTGTTCACCCTCGACCAAGTTTTGGAGAACCTTGGTCGTGTTTGATCATTTTTGGGACTTCGACAGGTTGGTCGAAGACGAAGCACCAAGCGAAGCGGAGATCGCAGGATCTCGCCCCTTTTGTGATATTTTTGGGATTAGGGTTTATGTAACGGGTATGTGATGTCGGCCCATGGGTTTACCCATGTTTAGGACCCATTTGTAATGTATAAATAGATATATAGGCGATGTAAGAAAGTAGTGAAGTGGAGAGACCTAATAGAATTGTCTTAGTGCGAGCTAGAGGCTTTGTGCATACTATGTGTTAATACTTGCAGAGCTAAGTGCAAGTGATTGTAAGAAGCTTGTGTGCAGACTCTGTAAGAAGGCTTTGTGCTATGACCTAACTCGAGAAGGAGGATCTGGCGAGGTGCACGCGTATCTCTTGTCCTATGCAGAGTTGGTTTTGTGGCTCTGTGCATGTAAGAGGATTGAAAGAAGATAATAAGTAAGACAAAGAGTTGGTGGACGTAGCCCCACGCTGGGGGTGAACCACGTATATCCTGTGTTGTGATTTTTTTGTGTCATTAATGTGATTTATGCTTAGTGTTGAATATTTATGTATGTTAGATGCATCTGATATAGTAGCTTAGTTCTTAATAATTTAGATGAATGCTAGATTTGTTTATGCTATGTGCTAAATGGTTAGATATGCTTAGATCTTGTTGAATACTGCATTGTTATGTAATTAGGGTTTTACCTGCGATGTGAATAAAGGGTTAAGGACTAATGAATGTTAACTGATAAATGCTCTATTAAATCATTGAGATCACAGATCTGTGTCCCAACTAGGTTGCAGACACTTGATTCCCACAACCCCCCTGCCTCTACCTTAAGTGAGACTTCATCTACTTCGTAGGTATTTCTGAAAGGGTCGGTAGTTAGGGTTTTGTTGGTGCTTTGTTGAATCATTGAACCCTGGGTCTTCCCCTGTGCCAACACATGGTTAGATCTAACCGCCTGCATGCCATGTTGCTTTTCCCCTTGCATGTTGTTTTTCCTTATTTTTCTGCATGCTTCTTTCTTTCCTTCGATTGTGTGCGCTCCAAAATTAGGTCTTCTTCCCAAAATTAGGTCTTTCCAAAAATAGACCTTCTTTTCCAAAATTGTTCCTGCGTTGAAAACAAACTTTCTTATCAAAATAGGAATTCACCCAATATGCCCCCAACAGTGACATGTGGCTCGTCCCGAGCTACTTAGTTAGTACACACTCCTTCTATTGTTGTCTCCAAACTATGGAACTTGTCTACAATTTCCCTTCCTCTTTCCTTGACCTGAACAACTTTTCCTATGAGTGCCTCTACTGACTGCGCTGTGATATCTTCCTGGATCAGTGTTGTGCCCTCTTCCTATGTTTGTGCCATGTTTTTCTTTTCCTCCTCCAATTGTGTGCTCATATCCACTACTTGTTCTTGGAGGGGTTCCACTTCTACTTTTCTTTCTTGCTTCAGCATCTATGCTGCTTTTAAATTTGAATGCAGCTTCTTCATATCTTGAGTTCTCTTCAAGCACTCCATGATGCTCATTGTCTTCTACCTTTGTTTGATCTCTTTTATGACAATGCCAACTCTATCTTATTCTTGGTCCCACTGTTGGACCTTCTTGTCCTCTTCTAGGATCGTCCATAATTGCTCTACTTAGTCAAATAGTTCTTCTGTTGCACTTTATTGTTTCTCCAACTCCTCCATTTGGAGTGAAGATTCTTGTTTCCTCTGCTCACGAACCTCGGGAGGAGTTGTAGGATTAAGCCTTTCCTTAGGCTCCTTGATCTCCTACTTGTATTTGTCAATTTTCTGTGAGATCAGGTTGATCATCTCCTCTGCACTTTTCTCTAGTGCATGCACATTGTCTAGGATGCAAGCATAAGCTATTGTTAATCCCTATTCTATCTTATTCACATGTTCTTTCTCATCCTCCTTATCTATGGTTAACTGGATGCATGTGATTTGAAACATATTCATGACTCCTCTACTGACCTCCATGTTTGTTGCATCTCCACGGGCCCTAGACTGTATTTACTGCATGACACTGACCTATAGCCCATATAAGGACTTGGTGGGTATGTGTGCCATGACCATCTCGAATTATTCCACCTCCTCTAGGGGTTTTTGCATCGTCTCTTGAACAAACCTAATCATTTGACGCGTTATCATGAATTTATTCCTACCCTAGACGATGAACTGCATCATCTCCTCTGCTTTTTTCGGCGCCAACGACTGTTATTTCTTCTCATGTTGCTGCATGGTGGCTTATGATCCTGCCTAGCTTCGTAGTTGCTGTATATTTTCATGGAACTCTAGGAGCTTGGCCATAATTTATTCCCTTTGTGCCTCTGCAATTCTAACCACTTCTTCACTCCTATCTTGGAACTTGTCCACAATGAGCTCTACATCATCCTTTGTTAGGGTGATGTATGGGTCCTCGATCTCGTACTTTCTTTTATTGCAGACATCATTTTCTTGCACGTGATTCCTTGCTATCTCTGAGGGATGTGCCCCACTTTTGGTTTCCTGGGTTGTTCCTTCTACAGCCTGTGAGGTATCCTTCTTCCCAGCTTGTGGATGGCTTCCTATCCTTGTTGTTGTTGGTGTCCTCCTCGACCGCTTTGGTACTGTGCTACTCCCAATTGGCTGAGTCCTTGCTGTAGTTGTTCTAGTATTGTCATCTGGACTACCTGTTCTTTTTGAAGTTCCTACTTCGACATTGTCTTTAGGCCGAGAGGACTACATTCTTCCTATCCTCATGGATAGTTTTTCTACTGGTGACTGCCATTGCGCAAGCTAGTCTTTAATGATCCAGTCCACTTCCTTTTTTGTGATGTAGTATTGCATCTTGAGCCACTCCTTCTTGGGATCCCTAGAATATTGGATCCATACGTGATGTCTGGATGACTTGGACTTGGCTATACCATCCATCTCTTGCACCACCTCCATAGGTATGTGTCACGCATTCGTTGTGCGCTGTTGGATTTCCTCTAGCAGCATGGAAAAAACAATGTTATTTTCTGGCTGCATTTTGTTGTCCCTTGTCTTCCAGAGGGACTTGTATATGGCTGCATAACACTTTCCCATCCTATCCAAAAATGCCAATAATTTGGTATCCTTCCATCCTGCCAAGGATATCAAGATGATCAACCATGAGTAATGGAACTCAATTCCATTATCTTGCGTGTAGCGATAGTCAATTAAGAATTGGTTCAACAGGTATGGTGCCCAGTTGAACATGAATCCCTTCGTGCAATGCACGATTATTGCAATAACGTTTGTTGGCGCTTCCTCTCTACGACATTTCCTCAACAGTTTACAAGCCATAAACTTGTTGGTGAACCTTGTCACATTATCATTAATGTTCTTTATGACAATCCCTCTATTCCACTGAGTAGTGTCGAACTGTGCTTTAACCTGATCTGCTATTTCCTTCTCGCGTGATTTTTTTATCTAGATACTCTTCTGGCTACACGCTGAATGTGGACAGTCTTGTGATCTTGGAAATCGATGACACATCTATCTGCACCAGTATATGCATCCATAGGATTCCTCCATGGACACAAGAAAATAGATGTTTAATGCAAATTCTGACATTCTTACCGCGCCCGAAATGTGGTATGTCCAACAGGTTCATGATTCCTGAATTGTAGAGCCCCGTTATCCACTGCGTGGGCTCCAGTACAGGTCTACCTAGGGGACCAATTTCCCTCATGTTTGTGAGATATGTCTCCTTGACCAACTCTGGGAACTTGGCTGCATCGTGCACATCATGGTCGACGTACCTAAGCTTAGGTACCTTCCCCAACATATCATCAATCGTAATGACTACGTTTGGGAGATAGGGGAGTGTGATATCCATGGCGTCATGTGCCTTCCTTTTGTGTCCCGCGGTAGATGTGCCTACCTCTGCTGCATCTGTGGCCTCTTCTTCCCCTCCAAACTTTTTCTGGTTGGTGATGTCTTCGACCAATACCTCCTTGTGTTCATGGGATTGTCGTGGTCCCATTATTTCATCAGGTTTTTTAGGTGTCTCGGAGTTAGGGATTGAAATGTCGTTTTGAGCCCCGGAGCTCTGCCCTATTTCTTCTTGCTGCGTTGTGGAGGTCTCTTCCTTGAACTGTGTTGGGCTAATAGATTTTGGTTCTGGGGTGGTCACATCCTCTAACTCAACCACATTCTCAGGCTGTTGCATTCTTTCCTTATACCTTTGTCCCTACCGAGTAATCAGGACAAACTGTCCTGGCGCACCGAACTTGGGAGGAGTCATCCTCTCTCAAATTCACAAACTTTCTTTCTCTTTCGTAAAATTCTAACTAGGGAACGTACTCTTTTTGTCACTCTGGGATAAAAAATCACTAAGTGTTGAATAAATGTGTGTTTTCCACCTTTTATAGACACAGTCGTGTTCATTTTTCACTTTTTGTGTTCATTTGTGCTAAGTTTAATTTTCCCTACGTGATGTCTTTCGATGTTTATCGCGGTAATTACTACACACAACTTTTTCCCCCTTTTCTTATGATTCAGTCAACTTATGCGTCTTTTTGTTTTTTTCTTCCATTTTCTATTTTTGTATTTCTTTTTCCCTCTTTTTCTCCTTTTTATTTATTTTTCTCATTTTTTTGTCCTAATCTTTACTATAGTATACTATGTGCATGCATTTCTTACTGTGTTGTAACTTCTAAGTGTTAGGGGGTCGACTGTCCCTGTACAGTTTTAGTTGACTTTCGTTGATCATTCCTTTCAATTTTGTTCTTACCATATCATTTAGCTCCTTAGATCCCCCATCTGTGATAGTATTTACTTCATATGGCCCTGACCAATGCATTCTAAATTGACCAAGATGTTGGAAAAATTGATTGTCATAGAGAAAGACTAGGTCTCCTTCCTTGAAACTATTCCTCTTGATATGTATGTCATGCTAGGCCTTGTCTCTTGATTTTTTCACTTCTTGGTGAAATCCTTCCAGAATATTGTTCTCTTCCATATCCATTAGTTGATTTAATCTTTCCTTTACTGCACCTCTTTCTGTCATGTTGGCAATTGCTACTACACGTAAACTGGGTACCAGAAATTATAATGGCACCACCGCTTCTTTCCCATACACCAACCTGAATGGTGTATGTCCTATTAGTTTCTTACATGTATTCATGTATTCCCATAGTACTGTTGGTATTTTCAAGTCCCAATCATCCCTGTTGACATTGTATATCTTAGTCAAAGCATTCTCCAAGATCTTATTGAAGGCTTCTACTGTTCCATTTGCCTAAGGATTGTATGGTGTACTCTTTTGGTGATAAACTTCAAACTCCTCAGTCATAGCCCTGATAGTATTATTGATAAAGTGAGTGCCTTGGTCACTCATCAAAATCCTTGGACATCCAAATCTGGTGATCACTTGCTCAAACTCTGCACTGTAGTCTTTGACTGGTGTTGCTTCTGCCCATCTTGTTAAGTATTCAGTTGTAGTGATGATATATCTAGCTCATGATATTTTTGCAGGTGGATTGATTGGTCCAACAAAGTTTATTTCCCATTTTTCAAATACCTGTAAATTTACTTGTGGTCTTAGGGGCATCTCATCCCTTCTACTGGGTTTTCCCACCCTTTGACAAACATCAGATTTATAGCAATATTCCTTGGCATGTCTATGAATTGTTGGCCACCATAGTATTGCATGCAATACCTTCTATGTGTTATCTTTTCCTGCATAGTGTCCTCCAACTATTCCCTCATGAGCTTCTGCCAAAATTATAGGCCTTTCATGTTCTTATACACACCTTCTCAAAATGATATCTGCTCCCATATTATATAAGTGTCCTCCAATAAGTTGATATTTTTCCACTCTGACTACCAATTTTTTCTTCTGTGCAGTGTTAAACTCTTTTGGCACAATCTCTGTACTCAAGTATTCAATAATATCAACAAAATATTCATCAGCTACTTGTACTGAAAAATAACTACGCATCCAAGAAGTTGTCTTCCAAGTTGGTAGGTTCTTCTCCATTCATTACCCTTGCCAGGTGATCAGATCCTACATTCAACTTCCCTGGTTTGACTATCACTTCAAAATAAAATTATTGAAATAACAATAGTTATCTATAGATCCTCCCCCCAACACTAGTTTGTTGACTAGGCATTTGAGGGAAAAATGATCCATGAACATCTTAAAGTGTTTGCCCAGTAAGTAGTGGGTGAAATCACGAAGGTGGGTTACACTTTCGTGACAATCAGGTTTCCAAAGTTCCGAAAAACATTTTTTCGGCCGAACTTATAATATTTTTCGGCCGAAAGATATTCTTTTCGGCCGAACTATTTTTCGGCCGAAAACATAAACGTCAAATCGAACGGTGCAATAACAGCCCCCTCAATTTGTGTGTACAAATTTGGTCGGACGGATATTTTTTTCTCGGCAATAACTTTTCGACCGAACAATCATTCGACCGAAAGATTGTTCGACCGAAAGTGTGTTCGGCCGAACAATGTTTCGGCCGAACAATCTTTCGGCCGAAAGATTGTTTATATATCACAGACACATCGACCGTAGAATGTTTTGCGCAATTTCGCTGTGTCGTTGTTGTTGTGGTCGGAGCCGCAGAGCCGCATCTGTTGGTCGGAGCCACATCTGTTGGTTGCGAGCGCATTGGATTGTCGGAGCCGGGGTCGCCGTTGGTCGGAGTTGGGGAGCGAGCGCAACTGTAAGTATCGCAACATTTATTTAATGCTATGTATTTGATGCTATGTATGCTGCAATTACAATGTTTGATGTTGTGTATTTGATACCCGAGTGCGTTGTTCGTTGTTCGACTGTATTTGATGCTATGTATGCTGCAATTACAATGTTTGATGCTATGTATGATGCAATTACAATGTTTGATGTTGTGTATTTGATACCCGAGTGCGTTGTTCGTTGTTCGACTGTATTTGATACCGACTGTGTATTTGATACCCGAGTGCCCTATTCGTTGTTCGACCGTGTGATACCCGTGTGATACCCGAGTGATACCCAAGTGCGTTGTTTGTTGTTCGTTGTTCGTTGTTCGCTTTTCGACCGTGTGATACCCATGTGATACTCGTTATTGTTCGACTGTGTATTTGATACCCGAGTGCGTTGTTCGTTGTTCGATCGTGTGATACCCGTGTGATACCCGAGTGATACCCGAGTGCGTTGTTCGCTGTTCGACCGTGTGATACCCGAGTGATACCCGAGGAATTGATACCGACTGTGTATTTGATACCCGAGTGATACCCGAGGAATTTATTTTGACTGCATTTACCTTTATTAACAACGATTTTTATGACTATTCCATTTTGGATGGGTGCGTTTATGGACCACCGTGCTTGACCACCGTGCTTGATAGCAATAATTTCCTCCACACCGTAACCTATGGTAACCTTATTTATTTAGAGACTACACACCGTTTGGAGCTCGATTTCCTCCATATTAATAGGTCATCATAATTTTCTTCTGAAGGGTTCGAGCCTTTCAATGTTGCCAACAGATTATTATATTTTCTCATATGTTGCTAACAGATTATTATATTTTCTTATATTAAAAAAAATAGATTGAGTTTGAAGCTGTTACAATAATTTGTTAAAAATTTAACATATTACTTATAGAAATTGATATTAGGTAGGATGCATCACGAATACTCCTTTCAATCAATTGAATTGAACCCAATTAACAAATAGTTTGAGTCAAACAGTTTGATGTCTCATAGGTAGATTTGCAAATTATCAAAGGTAGATTTTCAGATCTGCAGATTTGGGTAAATAGTCAACAGTTTTCACCTAGAGAATCCAGAGAGTCAAACCCATGACTAAAAATAAATATAGTCTAGCCCTAGACCAATTGAGCAAACCCTTGATGCTATTTTCTCAGCAATACTCTAAACATTTTATCTTTTGAATTATTTCGAAATACATTTTTCAGATCTGTTTTGTTTAAACTATGGCTAAAAATTTTAAAAAATTACTGAAATTG
>JZKD02S2212359.1:11452-24325 GCA_000966675.3 Picea glauca
GCTAGGAACATGGATCTTACTGAGGGTGAATATTTTATGCAATATGGATACCTCTTCAAAGGAAAACAACTATGCATTCCAATTGGTTCAATGAGGAAAAATATTATCAAAGAAACTCACAATAGTGGTCTGGCAGGTCATTTTGGAAAGTATTACTAGCGGAATATGAAAAAGGATATAACTAGGTATGTGACACAATGTATAATTTGTCAAATGGTTAAAGGAAACTCCCATAACACAGGGTTGTATATGCCATTACTAGTTCCCATGGGCCCATGGACGGATCTGAGCAAGGATTTTGTGTTGGGGATCCCAAACAAACAATAGGGCAATGATTCTATTTTTGTGGTTATTGATAGGTTCTCTAAAATGGCTCATTTCATTGCTTGCAAGAAAACTAGTGATGCATCGATGGTTGGAAGACTTTGTTTTTTCCATAAATTGTTAGATTGCATGGGGTTCCAAAAATTATTACCTATGATAGAGATACTCATTTCTTGGGTCATTTTCAAAGGACTTTGTGGAATAAAATGGGAACTAAATTACAATTTAGCAGTGCCTATGACTCCCCCAAAAAGGGGAAAATTGAGGTAGTAAATTAAAGTTTGGGAAACCTGTTATGGAGAATTGTTGGAGGGAAGCCCAAGCAGTGGGATTTGGATTTACCTCAAGCATAATTTGCCTATAATAGTTTAGTGAATAGATCTACAAGTAAATATCCATTTCATTTTGTTTACAGTATAAATCCTATGGGTGTCCTATATTTGGTGCAAATATCACTTGGGGACATGATCAATGATGACAGGAAAGCATTTGTAGAACACATTCAATAGTTGCAACAACATGTGAGAAAGAAACTACAGGTCAATAATGAACAATTTGTTTTATTAAATATGGTCACCAAAGGTACCAGGTATTCAGTCAAGGTGACCTAATGATGGTTTATTTATGGAAAGAGCAGTTTCCTAGAGGAGCCTACTACAAATTGAAGTATTATAAAATTGGTCCTTGCAATATTCTCATGAAAATTAACGAAAAATTCTTATAAGGTCGATTTACAAATTGATCTAGATATTTCCCTTGTGTTTAAAATTTATAATTTGCACATCTTCCATGGGGATGATCTAGGTGACGAAAGTGAGGCATAGGTGGATTAGCAACAGGCCATTCCGAGCAAGAAAAAGGAAAATATTGCACATATTTTAGATAAGAAGACCTTTCGTACTATGCAATGAAACTACAACTTATATCTAGTCCAATGGGAAGGAATAGCACCAGAAAAGAGTAAACATATTATAGAGGGGGACTTGATAAACCTAGATACCATTAAATGGAACCAATTCAAAGATAGTAACTTGCATGAGTTGTGTTCTTTTCAACCAGAGGATAATGATGCAGGGATTTTCGAGTGTCATAAATTTTGACTCGATTATCCATTTGGGATGAAAGTTTACAAGGAGTTGTGATGCAGGAGCATCTCTCCACGTCAGTGGCCAGCCAACCAGCCATGCCAACGAATTCAAATCGCACGCTAAAAGAGAGGCCCAGTCCTCATTTAAATTCGAAATGAATGTAATTGAATGTTTTAGACTGGTGATCCATGGAAGCCGTGCCTTTGTGCAGGCTGTAGATAAGATCGACTTTAATGCTAGATTGACTGAGATCTAGATCCAGATGCTGGACTAGACAACCATTGAATGTAATTTATTAGAGTAGGTAGACCTAGAGGGAAGAGCTCAATGAGCCCCTCGGCTAAAAGATATTTCTAGATCTCATTTTGGAGTCAGTAGAGAGATGAGATAGAGAGGGTGTTGAGTTGTAAAGCTAGAGAGAGCTTAGGAACACCATTGTAATTTCAGGCATTTTCCATTTTAATATAATCAGAAGCAGGTTTTCCTGAATGTCATTCTATGTTATATGGGTGTCTGTGAGTGTTCCTTGTATGTAGTGAATGTATGATTGAAAATGCATTCTGCAGGAGTTTGTGTGATTTCAGGTTGAAGGTCTTTGAGGCTTCATACCAGGAGGGTGTGACAGAACGCTGAGGGTTCTGAGAGCCGTGCACAGAGGATGCATTTCTGAACGTTGTGGGTTCATACAAAGACGTTTTGAGGCACAGAAGCTAAAGTCAACAACTCAAAATAACAAGACCTCAAGGTTGTTGAATACCTTGGAGGCAAGGCTGTGTAGCTGAAACACAGTTGCAGACATAACATTGTTGTATGTTCTGTAGAGCTCTGCCAGGTGGGAATTGAGCGTGAGCATGAGGTGCTGGAGGAGGAACTCTGCTGAGAGTTTGAAGGAGAAGCAGAATCACTGAGGATTCTGAGAGCTCTGCCAGAAGGGCATCGAGCAAGTGCAAGGAGTGCATAGGAGAAGAAGACAAGACCTTTGAGAGTTTTGTGGAGAAGATACTTTGCCAGGAGGGCGTCGAGGAAGTGTGCAGATAGGCATAGAGGTGAAGAGAAATCTTTGAGTTCTATGTTGTGAAGGGAGAGTCCACTGAAGGACCTCCACTGGGTTGTTGAATACCCAAAAGTACTCAGGAAGAGGCTTGAGCAGAAGGATAGCCAGGAGGGCATCCATTTTATTCTCCATCTGAGGGAAAAGGAAGACAAAATCCCCCAAGGGGTCCGAGTGTTTGTGAAAGCTCAGACGAGATAACACCTTGGTGTGGGATGACTCTGCAAAAACGCAAGAGTCAAAGAATCCTTAGAGGGTCCGGAAGGAGAAGAAGCTCAGGAGGAATAGCGTTCTTATACGTGCAGGAAGCTCAGGGAGGAGCATAGCAACCATTGGATCAACCGATAGAATCTGGGCCGTTGGTTTTTAAGTCCAAGGAGCAGCTGGAGGAGCGCATACAGAGGGAGAACAGATCTAGCCATTTGATCTAAGAAGAAATCCCGACAGCCGTCGGATTTTGTGGAATTTACACGGAGGTTAAGTCCTCATGGATAGGAGGAGAAATCCCGACGAGGATCTGGACCATTTGTTTGGGAGCAGACGCGTGTCACGAGATTACCCACCTTAGGGACTCGGGCATCATAGGTTAGAAGAGGAAGCCATTCGATTTCACGAGCAGCGAAGTGGTGAGAAGGCTGAGAGCCATCCATCTGAGGAGGACAGGTGGCGAGAGATCGAGAGATATCGCGAACTCGAGAGATCGCAGAGTGAAAGCCCAAGTATTGGGTATTCAAAGTCGCGAGGCATGAGGACGCTAAGCAACAGAAGTGGCGAGAGGATCGGGACCGTCCATTAAAGAGGACGCGTGTCAGAGATCGAGAGATCTCACGAACTCAGAAGCTCGTGAGTGGAAGAGACGAGGATTGGGTGTTCAAAGTCGCGAGGTGCGAGGACGCGAAGCGACGAAGGAGCGAGAGGATTGTAGCCATCCATCTGAGGAGGACAGGTGTCAGAGATTGAGAGATCTCATGAACTCGAAAAATCGTGAGTGGAAGAGCCGAGAATTGGGGGTTAAAAGTCGCAAGGCGCAAGGACGCAAAGCGGAGAAGTGGCGAGAAGGCTAGGAGTCATCCATCTGAGAAGGACAGGTGGAAAAGATCAAGAGATCTCGTGAACTCAGAAGTTCATAGGGTAAAGGCCCAAGCATTAGGTACTCCAAGTCGCGAGGGCGTGAGGTGCGAGAGGGAGAATAGTTGTTGGATCCAGATCGTAGGAGGACCGTTGGATCTTCTCGTGGGATCGTGTATCAGAGTCTCGCGAGATAAGACCTGAGAATTTGGTCACGGGAATCGCGAGATTGCGAGAAGCGATATCCCGACAGCTGGAGGGAAGTATGGGCCATAACAAAGCCAGTGAGTGGAATACAGGTGGCTCGAAGACCTCGGGATCTCGCCGCGAGGAGTTCTAAAATATTTGTGTTAGGACTCACGATCCTGTGAGGTCCGAAGTCTCGGCGAGATAATGGAACGTTGAAAAGTCAACTCTCATGCGCATCGACATTTCGGTGCATCGGGTATCGAGGGTTGGAAAATCAAGAGATTGATATAGCGAGTTGCGAGGTCGCGAAGGAGGTAAGGCTACGGACGCGGGAGAAGTGGTCATATTGTGGGATCTGAGCCAGGAGGGCCAACACATAGAGAAAAGTGCGCATCGGAGAATCGGGAGTCGGGAGTTCAAGCGAGCAGAGACTCTCGACAGCAAGAACCCCAAAACCCCGATAGAGAGTCGGGGATAACCACGATTAGGTGCAAAGGCCATGAAAGGGAGGAAGAAAGGACCTGTGGATCGAGTATTCGACAGGGATTCCATTTGGGAATCCAAAAAGCTGCTTCGTCTCAGAAAAAAGAGGATTTTGGAACGATCCTGTGAGCAGGAGGTCAGGTGAAGAGACCCTGTGGGGTGTTAGGAAGGACCAATCTTTGCATCAGGTGGTATCAGAGCGGGAATCTATTTGTATATTGTAGACAGAGGAGAAGGAAGAAGACAGAGCGCTGGAGGGCTTTGTGATGATTGTTTGCAGATAGGTAGCAATTAGGGAGACAGTCAACAGGACTGTAGGATGAATATGAGCACTTAGGATTTCAGGAGTGACAGCAGCAAATCTGTCAGGGAGACAGATAGACATAGCAAGATGGATACTGAAGGCCATAGGAAGAATAGAAAGGCGGAAAAGCTTTCCGAATGGGATGAAGAAGAGACTAGAAAGCTGTATGAATTAAAGGCAGACATAGAGAAGCTCGAACTGCGAATGCGGCAGAATAGGAGGAGGAGACGGATGCGCAAATTGCCTATGAAGAAGGAAAAAGAAAGATGGCCAGTCAGGGAGTTGATGGTCATGAGACAACATATACTATTGAAAAGACGGTTGAGGTATGCTGAAAACCTCAAGGCCACAGAGGAAAGGATGATTTGTCACTATTGGCCAGAGACTGGAAGAGGTCTCGATGATTGGGATGATACAGAGAATGAATTGGGATCAGCTGAGGATCTCAAGGACTTCCAGGAGGGTAGAGTAGAAATTCCAGTTTTCCAGGAGGGCAATGAGCTGAGGTCGCTGCGGGATCTCACAGAATGTCAGGAGGACAGTCGAGGAATTTCAATTTTCCAGAAGGGCAATGATGAGAGATCATTGGGGGATCTCGAAGACTGCCAGGAGGGAAGTGGAAGCATATTAAGCTGCCAGGTGGGCAGAGATGAACAATTGAGATTGTCTAAAATTCTCATGGACTCAGAGGAGAGTTCAATTCAGCAAGGAGTGCTAATGAAGATGGGATCGGTTGATCTCATAGTCTTCCAGGAGAGCAGTAGAGACATCCCATATTTCCAGGTGGGGAGGGATGAGCAGATGAGACTATCTGAGGGTCTCATAAACTCATAAGTGAGTTGGAATCAGCCAGGGGAGCTGACAGAGCAGGTGAGCTCAAAGGTGAATTTGGATCAGTAGGTGTAGCTGACAGAAGAGGAGGAAGATCAGGATGGTCTTTTGATGATTGGAGGAATTAGAGTATTCCTACCATGTGCCCAGGAGGAGGCAAAAAGTTGGGTTGCAGATGGTGCAACAACAGAACAGTCACAGTTGGAGATGAATGTCAAAAGGAAATTGGAGCAGACTTTGGAAGCTGCCCATGTAGGAGCAAAAGGAAAAGGGAAAGAGAATGAGCATTTTGAGGAATGGCTCAATGATTTCAGCCAAGAAGAAGACGAGCATTCTGAGGAGTGTCTTATCATATTCATCCAGGGAGGTAAAAAGCAGGAAGCTGTAGCATTGGAGCTGACAGCCAAAGGAGAAGATGAGGAAGATGGTGAGCATTCTGAGGAATGGCTCGATATTTTCAGCCAAGAAGCTGAAAAGACTGCAACCTGGAAGATTGCAGGAACAGAGGAAGAAGAAGCAGACAACATATGTTTTGTTGAGCTGTGGCAGCAGATTGAAGCCCTGGAGGAAAGGATAAAAGTGCAGAGTGTGCACATCCAAGAGGTGAAGTTGGAAACTGATCAAGAAGGCTTGGTAGATCATGATGATCTACCCAATGGCCAGAAATTTTTGCAGCTGAGGAGACTGCATGAACAGAGACAACCATTGGAGCAGCTAGACCGAGTGATAGAAGATATCAAAAGGTTGATGTTGAGGTCAACAGAGATTGCTAGCAGGGAGAGGCTGGGCATAAAAGAAGCAGCAGCAGCAGTGCAGAAGCAGCAGCAGCAGCAGAATGGAGCATATGGAAGGCTCCAGATATTTATTTGGGATCCAAGAGGATTTCCAACAACTTAGAGGGGAAGCGCATGAGTAGGAGCTCATGATTTTGCAGCTGAGGAGTTTGATGCAGGAGCATCTCTCCACGTCAGCGGCCAGCCAGCTAGCTATGCCAGCGAATTCAAATCTCATGCTAAAAGAGAGGCACAGTCCTCATTTAAATTTGAAATAAATGTAATTGAATGTTTTAGATTGGTGAGCCATGGAAGTCGTGCCTTTGTGCAGGTTGTAGATAAGATCGGATTTAATGCTAGATCGACTGAGATCTAGATCTAGATGCTGGACTAGACAACCATTGAATGTAATTTATTAGAAAAGGTAGACCTGGAGGGAAGAGCTCGATGAGCCCCTCGGCTAAAAGAGATTTCTAGATCTCATTTTGGAGTCAGTAGAGAGACGTGCTAGAGAGGGTGTTGAGTTGTAGAGCCAGAGAGAGCTCAGGAACACCATTGTAATTTCAGGCATTTGCCATTTTAATATAATCAAAAGCATTTTTTCCTGCATGTCATTCTATGTTATATGGGTGTCTGTGAGTGTTCCTTTTATGTAGTGAATGTATGATTGAAAATGCATTCTGCAGGAGTTTGTGTGATTTTAGGTTGAAGGTCTTTGAGGCTTCATACCAGGAGGGTGTGACAGAATGTTGAGGGTTCTAAGAGCCGTGCACAAAGGATGCATTTCTGAATGCTGCGGGTTCAGACAAAGACGTGCTGAGGCACAGAAGCTGAAGTCAACAACTCAGAAGAACAAGACCTCAAGGTTGCTGAATACCTTGGAGGCAAGGCTGTGTAGCTGAAACACAGTTGCAGACAGAACTTTGTTGTATGTTCTGTAGAGCTCTGCCAGGTGGGCATTGAGCATGAGCACGAGGTGCTGGAGGAGGAACTCTGCTGAAAGTTTGAAGGAGAAGCATAATCACTTAGGATTATGAGAGCTATGCCAGAAGGGCATCGAGCAAGTGCAAGGAGTGCACATGAGAAGAAGACAGGACCTTTGAGAGTTCTNAAATATTTGTGTTAGGACTCACGATCCTGTGAGGTCCGAAGTCTCGGCGAGATAATGGAACGTTGAAAAGTCAACTCTCATGCGCATCGACATTTCGGTGCATCGGGTATCGAGGGTTGGAAAATCAAGAGATTGATATAGCGAGTTGCGAGGTCGCGAAGGAGGTAAGGCTACGGACGCGGGAGAAGTGGTCATATTGTGGGATCTGAGCCAGGAGGGCCAACACATAGAGAAAAGTGCGCATCGGAGAATCGGGAGTCGGGAGTTCAAGCGAGCAGAGACTCTCGACAGCAAGAACCCCAAAACCCCGATAGAGAGTCGGGGATAACCACGATTAGGTGCAAAGGCCATGAAAGGGAGGAAGAAAGGACCTGTGGATCGAGTATTCGACAGGGATTCCATTTGGGAATCCAAAAAGCTGCTTCGTCTCAGAAAAAAGAGGATTTTGGAACGATCCTGTGAGCAGGAGGTCAGGTGAAGAGACCCTGTGGGGTGTTAGGAAGGACCAATCTTTGCATCAGGTGGTATCAGAGCGGGAATCTATTTGTATATTGTAGACAGAGGAGAAGGAAGAAGACAGAGCGCTGGAGGGCTTTGTGATGATTGTTTGCAGATAGGTAGCAATTAGGGAGACAGTCAACAGGACTGTAGGATGAATATGAGCACTTAGGATTTCAGGAGTGACAGCAGCAAATCTGTCAGGGAGACAGATAGACATAGCAAGATGGATACTGAAGGCCATAGGAAGAATAGAAAGGCGGAAAAGCTTTCCGAATGGGATGAAGAAGAGACTAGAAAGCTGTATGAATTAAAGGCAGACATAGAGAAGCTCGAACTGCGAATGCGGCAGAATAGGAGGAGGAGACGGATGCGCAAATTGCCTATGAAGAAGGAAAAAGAAAGATGGCCAGTCAGGGAGTTGATGGTCATGAGACAACATATACTATTGAAAAGACGGTTGAGGTATGATGAAAACCTCAAGGCCACAGAGGAAAGGATGATTTGTCACTATTGGCCAGAGACTGGAAGAGGTCTCGATGATTGGGATGATGCAGAGAATGAATTGGGATCAGCTGAGGATCTCAAGGACTGCGAGGAGGGTAGAGTAGAAATTCCATTTTTCCAGGAGGGCAACGAGCTGAGGTCGCTGCGGGATCTCACAGAATGTCAGGAGGACAGTCGAGGAATTTCAATTTTCCAGAAGGGCAATGATGAGAGATCGTTGAGGGATCTCGAAGACTGCCAGGAGGGCAGTGGAAGCATCTTAAACTGCCAGGTGGGCAGAGATGAACAATTGAGATTGTCTAAAAGTCTCATGGACTCAGAGGAGAGTTCAATTCAGCAAGGAGTGCTAATGAAGATGGGATCGCTTGATCTCATAGTCTTCCAGGAGAGCAGTAGAGACATCCCATATTGCCAGGTGGGCAGGGATGAGCAGATGAGACTATCTGAGGGTCTCATAAACTCAGAAGTGAGTTGGAATCAGCCAGGGGAGCTGACAGAGCAGGTGAGATCAAAGGTGAATTTGGATCAGTAGGTGTAGCTGACAGAAGAGGAGGAAGATCAAGATGGTCTTTTGATGATTGGGGGAATTAGAGTATTCCTACCATGTGCCCAGGAGGAGGAAAAAAGTTGGGTTGCAGATGGTGCAACAACAGAACAGTCACAGTTGGAGATGACTGTCAAAAGGAAATTGGAGCAGACTTTGGAAGCTGCCCAAGTAGGAGCAAAAGGAAAAGGGAAAGAGAATGAGCATTTTGAGGAATGGCTCAATGATTTCAGCCAAGAAGAAGATGAGAATTTTGAGGAGTGTCTTATCATAGTCATCCAGGGAGGTGAAAAGCAAGAAGCTGTAGCATTGGAGCTGACAGCTGAAGGAGAAGATGAGGAAGATGGTGAGCATTCTGAGGAATGGCTCGATATTTTCAGCCAAGAAGTTGAAAAGACTGCAACCTGGGAGATTGCAGGAATAGAGGAAGAAGAAGCAAACAACATATGTTTTGCTGAGCTGTGGCAGCAGATTGAAGCCCTGGAGGAAAGGATAAAAGTGCAGAGTGTGCACATCCAACAGGTGAAGTTGGAAACTGATCAAGAAGGCTTGGTAGATCATGATGATCTGCCCAATGGCTAGAAATTTTTGCAGCTGAGGAGACTGCATGAACAGAGACAACCATTGGAGCAGCTAGACCGAGTGATAGAAGATATCAAAAGGTTGATGTTGAGGTCAACAGAGATTGCTAGCAGGGAGAGGCTGGGCATAAAAGAAGCAGCAGCAGCAGTGCAGAAGCAGCAGCAGCAGCAGAATGGAGCATATGGAAGGCTCCAGATATTTATTTGGGATCCAAGAGGATTTCCAACAACTTAGAGGGGAAGCGCATGAGTAGGAGCTCATGATTTTGCAGCTGAGGAGTTTGATGCAGGAGCATCTCTCCACGTCAGCGGCCAGCCAGCTAGCTATGCCAGCGAATTCAAATCTCATGCTAAAAGAGAGGCACAGTCCTCATTTAAATTTGAAATAAATGTAATTGAATGTTTTAGATTGGTGAGCCATGGAAGTCGTGCCTTTGTGCAGGTTGTAGATAAGATCGGATTTAATGCTAGATCGACTGAGATCTAGATCTAGATGCTGGACTAGACAACCATTGAATGTAATTTATTAGAAAAGGTAGACCTGGAGGGAAGAGCTCGATGAGCCCCTCGGCTAAAAGAGATTTCTAGATCTCATTTTGGAGTCAGTAGAGAGACGTGCTAGAGAGGGTGTTGAGTTGTAGAGCCAGAGAGAGCTCAGGAACACCATTGTAATTTCAGGCATTTGCCATTTTAATATAATCAAAAGCATTTTTTCCTGCATGTCATTCTATGTTATATGGGTGTCTGTGAGTGTTCCTTTTATGTAGTGAATGTATGATTGAAAATGCATTCTGCAGGAGTTTGTGTGATTTTAGGTTGAAGGTCTTTGAGGCTTCATACCAGGAGGGTGTGACAGAATGTTGAGGGTTCTAAGAGCCGTGCACAAAGGATGCATTTCTGAATGCTGCGGGTTCAGACAAAGACGTGCTGAGGCACAGAAGCTGAAGTCAACAACTCAGAAGAACAAGACCTCAAGGTTGCTGAATACCTTGGAGGCAAGGCTGTGTAGCTGAAACACAGTTGCAGACAGAACTTTGTTGTATGTTCTGTAGAGCTCTGCCAGGTGGGCATTGAGCATGAGCACGAGGTGCTGGAGGAGGAACTCTGCTGAAAGTTTGAAGGAGAAGCATAATCACTTAGGATTATGAGAGCTATGCCAGAAGGGCATCGAGCAAGTGCAAGGAGTGCACATGAGAAGAAGACAGGACCTTTGAGAGTTCTCTGGAGAAGATACTCCGCCAGGAGGGCGTCGAGGAAGTGTGCAGATATGCACAGAGGTGAAGAGAACTCTTTGAGTTCTAAGTTGTGAAGGGAGAGTCCACTGAAGGACCTCCATTGGGTTGCTGAATACCCAGAAGTACTCAGGAAGACACTTGAGAAGAAGGATAGCCAAAAGGGCATCCATTTTATTCTCCATCTGAGGGAGAAGGAAGACAAAATCCCCCAAGGGGTCCGAGTGTTTTTGAAAGCTCAGACAAGATAGAACCTTGGTGTGGGACAACTATGTAGAAATGCAAGAGTCAAAGAATCCTTAGAGGGTTCGGAAGGAGAAGAATCTCATGGAGGAGCATAGCAGCCATTGGATCAGCCGATAGAATCTGGGCCGTTGGTTTTCAAGTCCAAGGAGCAGCTAGAGGAGTGCGCATAGAGGGAGAACAGATATGGCTGTTGGATCTGAGCAGAAATCCTGACTGCTGTCGGATTTTGTGGAAGTTACACAGAGGTTAAGTCATCGTGGATAGGAGGAGAAATCCCGACGAGGATCTGGACCATTCGTTTGGGAGCGGACACATGTCACGAGATTACCCACCTTGGCGACTCGGGCATCGGAGGTTGGAAGAGGAAGCCATTCGATTTCACGAGCGATGAAGTGGCGAGAAGGCTGAGAGTCATCCATCTGAGGAGGACAGGTGGCAAGAGATCAAGAGATATCGCGAACTTGGGAGTTCGCAGAGTGAAAGCCCAAGTATTGGGTATTCAAAGTCGTGATGCGTGAGGACGCGAAGCGACAAAAGTGGCAAGAGGATCGAGACTGTCCATTGAAGAGGACGCATGTCAGAGATCGAGAGATCTCACAAACTCGGAAGCTCGTGAGTGGAAGAGCTAAGGATTGGGTGCTCAAAGTCATGAGGCGTGAGGAAGCGAAGCGACGAAGGAGCCAGAGGATTATATCCATCCATCTGAGGAGGACAGGTGTCAAAGGTCGAGAGATCTCGCGAACTCAGAAACTTGTGAGTGGAAGAGCCGAGAATTGGGGGTTAAAATTCGCAAGGCACGAGGACGCGAAGCGGCGAAGTGGCGAGAAGTCTAGGAGTTGTCCATCTGAGAAGGACAGGTAGCAGAGATCAAGAGATCTCGCAAACTCGAAAGTTCGCAGGGTAAAGGCCCAAGCATTGGGTACTCCAAGTTGCGAGGGTGTGAGGCGCGAGAGGGAGAATAGCTGTTGGATCCGAATCGTAGGAGGACTGTTGGATCTGCCCGTGGGATCGTGTATCGGAGTCTTGTGAGATAAGACCCGAGAATTTGGTCACGAGAATTGTGAGATTGTGAGAAGCGATATCCCGATAGCTGGAGGGAATTGTGGGCCATAGTGAAGCCGGTGAGTGGAATACAGGTGGCACGAAGACCTCGGGATCTCACCACAAGGAGTTCCTAAATATTTGCGTTAGGACTCGCGATCCTGTGAGGTCCAAAGTCTCAGCGAGATAAGGGAACATTGAAAATTCAACTCTCGTGCGCATCATCATTTTGGCGCATCGAGTATCGAGGGTTGGAAAATCAAGAGCTTGATATAGTGAGTTGCAAGGTCACGAAGGAGGTAAGGCCATGGACGTGGGAGTAGTGGTCATATTGTGGGATCTGAGCCAGGAGGGCCAACACGTAGTGAAAAGTGTGCATTGGAGAATCGGGAGTCAGGAGTTCAAGCGAGCAGAGACTCTCGACAACAAGAACCCTGAAACCCCGATAGAGAGTCAGGAATAACCATGGTTAGGTGCAGAGGCTGTGACAGGGAGGAGGAAAGGACCTGTGGATCGGGTATTCAACAGGGATTCCATTTGGGAATCCAAAAATCCGCTTCGGCTCAGAAGAAAGAGGATTTTGGAACGATCATGTGAGCAGGAGGTCAGGTGAAGAGACCCTGCGGGGTGTTATGAAGGACCAATATTTGCATCAAGTTGTGCCTCAAAGTGTTCATTTTTGTTTGTTTGTTTGATCCTTTGGATCCAACATTGTTTCAACACTTTTTTGAGGGGAAATTCCTTCATATAAGGCCTCAAATTTGGGTTTTTAAAGTGTTTTTATGGGAATTTTAAAAATTTTAATTATCAGTTATCTCTTAGTTTATGAACCTAATTAGAAAATCAATTTGACAACCAATGTCACTCTATTTATCTCTTAGTTATTGGTTAATTTTAGAGTCATTCAAGAATTTCCTAAATTTAGTTGTTTTTCTAAAATTAGTTGTTTTCGAAAATCTCAGATAGTAGTTATAAGGGGTTGAACTTCCATTGTAATAGTTA
>JZKD02S2212370.1:0-18313 GCA_000966675.3 Picea glauca
TAGGGGTAATCTTAACTGCCTAACCATCTCATCCTCTAGTCTTTATACTTGGCGCGCTGCTGAAAAAAACATGTTCTGATGCACACTTTATGGAATTCCTTGTGCATTTCCTTCGATGCATGAAAAACTATGGAATGGGGGCGCATAATTTCTTTTGTTCACACACGCAAAAATGGACCCAAATTTTTTGGGTTCCAACAACCCCCCACCATTATTATCTGGCTCGTCTTTGAGCCAACTAATGAAGTTCAGACGACAAAAAATTAAATTAAAAGAAAATCATCATAGGGATGGACCTGAGTAAGAGAAATCATCAATGTAGGTTGTAGGGGAAACTTTACTCAGGTCTATGAATTATGAAGACATGTCGTATGGTGGAAGATGGAGTTGGAGTGAATGCGACCAAATTCTCTCTCTGGAACCTTCGTTGGTGTGTGTGGAGGGGAATAGAGGATTTTATTAAGGCCCATGACCAAGCACTGAGCACTGAAAATAATTAAGGCACCACCCAAAGAGAGTATCCATGTTTTCCTATTTGTTGAGAGTAGTACAACCAGGTCGAGTTGGTGGGCCTGAATGCTCTATCAGAGGAGGGATGTGGGTATAAGGGACATGGTGAGAGAAGGGGGCTTGGTAATGGGTATGTGCATATGCATAGGCCTTAGAGGTGTAGAGGGATCAAGTGTATTGATGATTAAATAGGAATCCTTTATGCATCAACAAAGGGGATAAATCATGGCATAGGTTAGACAAATGGGCCCTCCCGATCATGGAAACTCTTAGCAGTGAGAGAGAAAGTTCGACCTAACAGTTGTTGATATAACATTACTATTGAGAAGAAACAGAGTGTGGGAATTGGAGGGTATTGATGCGGTAGGGAAGCACACATCCCATAATGGTGGTGGAATTGGGCCATGAAAGCAGTGATGGAGGGGATGTACAACTAGGGGTGAAGGGAAACAAAGACTGAGAATGGGACATGGAGAATTTTCTCCAAGGAATTTTTAGGGGAGAGCGAGTCTTTATATATTGGAGACAATAGAGATAGGGGGGTTAGTAAGATGGATGGATGAAGGTGATGGGCCAACTATTGCTTAGAATATGGTGATAGAAGGCTGCAGCCAGAGAGATCACAATGCCAATTTGTTGTCTTGATGATATGCTCCATGGATAAATGTATTTTGTTGTCTTGATGATATGCTCCGTGGATAAATGTATCCGCTGGGAAATTCATTCGAGACTCACATGAAGTTGTCATCAAAGCATAGATATAGTACTTGTGGCACAGGGTTAATCATGCTTTCATATTATGGGAATGCGAGAAGGTTGTCCCATGATACTGTCTGCATGTGTGAATGAAGTGGGATGACAGATGGGGAGGAGGTTGGGAACGTTGAACTTCCCACTAAGTGGTGATAGTGACAATTGTCTTGAATGTGGAATTGGATAAATTGTGCTTATATCAATGAACTGGATACAACGGTATTAACAATGATGTGTGAGAATGCTTAGCAGAGATATTAATGTGACCCATGACCCATTTCTATCAAAAGTAGTACAAACTTGGTAACAATATTGGGGACCTATCTATACATTCACAATGGTTGTTGGTTGGGGGTGTCAAGCATGTGTTCTGCACATCCCATTTTGATTCGACCTTTTATAAAGAATTGATTGTACCGACCCCTAGTAGGTCGTGATGTGGCCCTGTATTTGTTCCTTTGATCAACTTCAACACTAGGGGATCGATATTAGGTTTTTCTGGTTCTTGAAATAGTCATTGGTGTAGGAGCTCATTTGTGCTGGCATGTAGCTTGTTTGTCTCTATTAGATGGGGGGAAATGGTTGGATTTCAGTGAATGGTTATGGGGAGTGCATGAAATCGACCATTGTATGTAGAGGAAGTGCAGGTGGTTTAGAAGCTAGTTCACTGAAAAATTTGGGGACTGGTGGTAGTGGGGGTGGGTGTGGGTGTGGGTGAGTACAACAAGACTTTAAATATTTACGATGTGCACTGCACATTTTATTGGATAACCACCCTCTTTCAAAACGATATGTGGTGTGGGGTATGGTTTCTCTAATTCTAAATTGTTTGTGCATGTCTTCCTCCATGATCATCCATTATTGGGAAGGTTCTTGATGCATGACCCACCATCACACAAGGATGCTAACTAGTACTGTATCAAGGGTGCAAAATATTTGATACTCTAGAATCTGCTGTATCCATGTGTTGTAGGGGATAGTTGGCTCCRTCGACTAGACTCGTGTTGAGGGGGCCTCTTAGGCCTCATAAACATCATCATACCTWTGAATGTAATATAATCTAAAGTGCATAAATATATGTGTATAATGGATGAATGAGCCTAAATGGGTGATTAGTTRGAMTGGGTACAACCACTCCAACCATTCATATCATTGTATAAATACCTATCAAGCATGAATACAAGATGGTAGAACGCTCTCCCCAATATATCTCTCTTGATGGTCTCATGTGTGCATGYCATGATGTAGTCTCTAGCCTGAATGTTGGTTGTAAGTAGCTTTCCAACATTTGGCGTCATTGCCTCCTTCATTTGGTTTGGGTGATAGTAGTAGTGGATGGGGGTGGTTCGAACATGATCGTGGAGAGATAAGAATACATGAAGATATCTATCGTTGCTTGTGAAAAGATGGATAAATAAGAAGAGGAATAAGACCTACAAACTACTCGTGATTTCTGCTCATGGATGTTGGTTAATGTTCATTGGATGATGTTGTGTGAAATATTCTTGATTGGTTAATTGTTCATGGATGTCGATCACATGAAGAAAAACCTGCAAATAAAAATAATGAAGAAGAATCTTTCCATAAAGAGAGAGAAAAGAGATAAACACTTATGCTCATGAAATGTTACTTCATGAGAATGTGAATTCTTTCTTTTGAAGTGTTCTGTTGAAGCCCTGCAAAATTATGCAAACAAGAACCATGGATGATTTTTTATCAAAGAGTTTGTGAAATGAAAAATAAAATCCCACAATCCAATGGTGCTTGTACCACCCATGTAGAATCATTGAATGAAGTCGATCGAGAAACCTAGAATGACAAAGACGACCGAGTCTGCCAAATTGACAACAAAAACAAAGGTGCAATGGGAATAATATGCATGCTTTGCAATCAATACAATGTTTTTGCACACTCGAACTGCAAAGATCCAAAAAGATGATTATTCATGTTGTTGATCATTCATGGAAGCATCAAAATGATTGTTTTTTCTATTGGATTGGCTCTATTGAAAAATAATGTTTTCCCTTTAAGTTGCAAATATGGGTGGAATGGATCAGTTTTACCATGTCCCAAGTGTTTGGTTCCTGGTTGGATGAATATGTGATGGATCGAACATAAATAAAATCGGAAAGAAAGAGAAAAATAAGTGCTTAATGGATAGAGTCGGCCCATTTAAAAAAGAAATAAAATACCAAATTTGATATAAATCAATAGACCACTAAACTGAATGGTGATATCAAAATCAAGTGTGTTGAATGGTGTTTCATGGATATTGACCAAAATGAGTAGTCGATTAGGCATAGATAATTGTTGATGGTAATAATTATGTGAAGTAACATGATTAGGGGACGTCACTGCCTGTGCATCGATTTGTTGGAAACATGCCAACAAATTTCCTCGTGCGGTCACATGCACATGTGTGCAACTATGTTAATGTGCATTCATGCAATGTATTTATGAACTGTTCGTGTAATTATTTGATCTATTCATGATCAGTTTGTGTAACTAAGCGATAGATATTATATATGTGAGCATACCCATAGAGGTGAGAGTAAAATGTGAGAGAAATTTGTGTAGAGATCAAAGTCTGTGTGTGAGGAGAGGATGATTGTATGTCTGAGATTGGCTATTGTAATTCTTCGATGAATAATAAGAATATTGACTATCATTGCCCATGTTTTTTTCCCTCATTAGGTTTCCACATAAATCACTGTGTCAATTGTGGGATTGTTGTTCTTGGTTTAATGCGTGTTTGATGTTCCTTGTTTATGCTCTATTTTGTGCTATGTTTTGCTTCCATTGCCTAACAAGTGGTATTAGAGCTTAGAGTTGAAGGAGTAGAGAGTGAAGGACAAGATAATTTAATCGCTGGATCGAAGAGTAGGTTAACTGAGCTGAGCCGAGTGAAGTGGATCATCCTAGGAAAAGATTTATTACACCGTCACAGGTTGTCCCTGTGGCAAAGTATGACAATTGCATGCACACTTAAGAAATCAGAAAAAATTCGACAATGACGTGGGCACATAGTAGTACACAATGTGACATCATCGCAGGCTCAGAGTTGTACACAATGTGGCATCGTCACAGGCTATAGTTTGACAAGGTGTAACAATTTGCGAGCAAATCGTCGTAGGATATCCTTTAACAAGGTGTGACGATTTCTAATAGTCGCAGGTGATCCTCATAAAAGGTGCGATGATCTAAAAAATTAAAGAAAAAAAAATTCGATGGTATGAAGGGTTTCTTGTCTTATTATGTGACATGGTCATGAGCTTTAATGTTTTTTAATGAAAAAAGTGGGTGAGGTGGAGGATAAGTTCGAACCATTACTAGAAGAGTGAGTGGATGTTTAAAAAAAGTGATTTTTTTTTTTTTATAAAAAGTGAGGATTAGTAAAAAGTTTATTTTAGGTATAAAATATTGTTTTTTAGAAAAACCTTTTTATTAATTTTTTTGTGGATTTATACCATTATTCTTCCACATTTAAAAAGGCTCAGTTTTATAAGTATTGGTTTTGGAGTTTTTCTTCTAATGCTGAAAGTGCAGAGTTTCAATTTTGAGGTGGAAAAGTTCAGTGGTAAGAATAGCTTTGCGCTATGGAAGCTCAAGATGTGAGATATTCTTGTGAAACAAGGATTGCAAAAGGCCTTGGATGGAAAGACAAAGAAACCAGAAAGCATGAAAAACAAGGACTAGGAGTATCTAGATGCAAGAGCCGTCAATACTATTTGTTTGTGTCTGCTGGCAGATGAGATTTTGTTTAACAACGCTAAATAGAAGACAAAAACAAGTTTGTGGACCAAAATGGAGAGTTTGTATATGTCAAAGAACTTTTCCAACAAAATCTTCTTGAAGAGGCAGTTGTACAGCTTGCATATGAAAGAAAGTACGAAAATTGTTGATCACTTGAATGTTTTCAATACTCTGATTTGTCAATTATCTACTATGGACGTAAAGTACAAAGATGAGGACAAGGAGGTTACGCTATTGTGTTCATTTCTCGAGTCTTGGGATCATGTGGTCACAATTGTGTGGTTTAACACAACAGATGCCATCGATTATGACATTGTTGTGGGAGCTTTGTTTTATGAGGAGATGAGGAAAAACTCTAGTAAAGAAACCTCAACAGTAGAAGCAATGGTGGTCAAAGGTCGATATATAGAAAGAGGGAAAAATCAGAGGGGTACATAAAGGTCTAAGTCAAAAGGAAAGAAGAGTAAGCATAAATGTTGGTTTTGTGGAAAATCTGGGCATCTCAAGAAGGATTGTTGGAAAAGATAGAATGCATCCAAGGAGGACTCCACAAAAGAATCAATGGAAGCTAATGTAGCTAAAACAAGTTCAGGTATGGTTGATGAGGTATTGTCTACTTGTGATGTTTCACATCAACATCATCATTGGTTGTTATATTCTGGTGCATCCAACCACATGTGTCTTTATAGAAATTATTTCTCAACTTATCAATCTATTGATGATGGTGTTGTTTTTATTGGAAATGATTTTTCTTCTAAAATTGTTGGAGTTGGTAGCGTACGGATTAAAATGCATGATGGTTCTGTAAGAACATTAAAATATGTAAGGCATGTCCTTGAACTAATAAAGAACTTGATATCTTTGGGAGTTATAGATTATGTTGGTTACAAGTGTACAACGCAAGGTGGAGTACTGAAGGTGTCCAAAGGCATCTTAGTAGTCATGAAGGAAAAGAGGACCGAGAACCTTTATCATATTGAAGGAAGGACATAGGTAAATCAAGCAGTGGGAGCATCTAAAGATGCAAGTGAATCTGTTCATTTATGGAATCAGTGTTTGGTTTATATGAGCGAGAAAGAGCTTAAGGTACTAGTTGATCGTAAGTCACTTCCAAGTTTGAAGTTTCTGAATTTCAATTTTTGCAAGTATTGTGTTTTCGGAAAATAGTGTGGACAAAATTTTAAAACATGAAGGCATATAAGCAAAGGTATCCTTGATTACATTCATTCAGATGTTTGGGGACCATCCACTATAATTTCTTTTGGAGGATCATCTTATTACGTGGCATTTATAGATGATTACTCTAGAAAGGTTTGGGTCTATTTACTTAAAATAAAACCTGATGTATTTAATACTTTTAAGCAATTCAGAGCCTTGGTTGAAAAGAGAACTGACATGTCGATCAAGTGTTTAAGGAGGTGAGTTCACATCTGTGGGATTTGATAACTATTGCAAGGAAGCTGGGATTGAAATACATAAGACCACGGTTTATACTCCTCAGGAGAATAGTGTTGTTGAACGCATGAATATGACTCTTCTAGAGAGACAAGGAGCATGCTCAGTAATGCCAATATGCAACATAAATTGTGGGAATAAGTAGTTCTTACAACATCCTATCTGATAATTCGATCACCATCAACTGCAATAAACTGTAAGATTCCAGAAAAGGTGTGGATAGGTCATTCGTGTGATTTTTCAAATCTGGGAATATTTGGTTGTGATGCTTATTCTCTTATTTCTAAAGACCAACATTCTAAGTTAGATCCTATATCAAATAAATGTGTCTTTGTTGGTTATGGTGATGGAGTTAAGGGGTACAAATTGTGGGATCCTACTTCCCACAAACTCGTCATAAGCAGAGATGTAGTATTTGATGAATCCTCAGTCTTAAAATCAGAATTGGTAGATGTTGAAGTGAGACAAGAACATGTATCGCAAGTTCAGAAGATTCAGTTGGAAACTCAACCATATTCATAAAGGGAGGAGCATGAAGAAGTTCTAGAAGAAGAAGATGAAGATGCAAAAAATATCCAAGAAATTGAGGATATGCCTCAACCATCTCTGAGGATATCTTCAGGGATCAAGAATCCTCCTACAAGGTATGATGATTATGTTTCATCTGTGGATTTGGTTTCTAATGATGGAGAACCTAGTTTTTTTCAGGAAGAAATTAAGATATCTGAAAGTGTTCAATGGAAGAAAGCTATGAAAGAATAAATGGATGCCTAGAGAGGAATGAAACATGGGACATGGTAGAAATTCCAAAGGATAGGAAGGTTGTCGGCTACAAGTGGGTCTACAAACTGAAAAATGATGTTGATGATAAAGTCGAAAGGTATAAATCAAGACTGGTAGAAAAAGGGTATTCAACGCAAAAGGAAGATATTTATTTTCATGAGATATTTTCATCAGTTCTGAAGCTTGTTTCATTTCGTGTTATGTTAGCACTAGTTGCTTTACTTGATATTGAGTTAGAGAAGCTAGATGCTAAAACAATGTTTATACATGGAGATTTATATGAGGATATATATATGGAACAACCATAAGGGTTTTTTTAGGATCACAATAAGAGGTTTGTTTGTAAACTCAAGAAGTTATTGTATGTCCTGAGACAATCTCCCAGGAAATGGTACAAGAAGTTTGATTCCTTCATGGTGAGCCTAAATTTAACAAGAAGTGAATATGATCATTGTGTTTACTTTAAAAAGTCAGAAAATGGCATGTTCATTATTTTGGTGTTATATGTTGACGATATGCTTGTAGTAAGAAAAAGCATGGTCGAAATCAACAGGTTAAAGGCTTAGTTGGCTAGGGTGTTTGATATGAAGGATATAGGAGAAAAAAAACAAATCTTAGGCATGGAGATACAAAAAGACAAGAAAAATGGTAAGTTGTGGTTATCACAATAGAAGTATGTGGAGAAAATACTTATGAGATTCAATATGAATAATGTGAAACCCGTACAAACCCCTTTGGCTTCCCATTTCAAGTTTTCATTAGATTTATGTCCTAGTAATCACATAGAAAAGGATTATATGTGTCGAGTACCATATGCTAATGCAGTGGGAAGTTTGATATATGCGATGGTGAGTACTAGACCAGATATTTCACATGCAGTTGGTTTTGTCGTTCGATACATGGAAAATCCAAGAAAAGAGCATTGAGAAGCAATGAAATGGGTGCTTCAATATCTTAAAGGCATAAGTAGTTATTCTATCACTGATCCAGATTTAGGAGAAGAATGAACTAATTAACAGATTGAATACAATAAACACAGAGATATGAAGAATAACACAGATATCCAGTGAAAAATATCTTCTATTGAATAATTAAATAGGTTGAAACTATAAAACTGCAGAACTGAAACACTTTCTCTAATGGTGGTATCTATCTCTGAAACGAGATGTGGTTGCTACATGCATCCTTCTGAGAATAAGAATTACAATGAGGCTCTAGAGGCCTTTTTGATATTACTCATGAATGCCAAAACCCTAGACATCCAAAAACCTAACCCTAGAAGGTGAAATGCCAAAAGTCATGTGGGCCTCTATGGGTAAGTTGGTGTAAGTTGGTACCTGAACTTCCCAAGGTCGTAAATTTTGCATACGACCTCCATTTTAGGCATGTGATAGTTTGTTGGAAAGGTATTTAAGAGAAATACACATTTCGTTGTCAAACTATGACTCTGTCTATAGTTTGACTATGGGGAGAAAAAAAACAATGTTTAGGGCCCCAAAATGACCCTAAAAGTACAAGAATATGTGCTGACATGAAAACATACAAAATAAGCCAGTTGGATTAGGCGAGAGGCCACCAATATCCAACTGGAGGATGTGTGGGGCTTCAGACAGCCCTAGAAGTGTAGAACCCACAATTACAAGAAGTACATAAGAACATGTTGAACAAAAATGGATGAGAAGAGCTAGTTGGAATAGGTGGGTGGCCACCAATATCCACCTGGATCAATCCTCCCCCCTTAGGAAGCAATGGTATCCATTGCGTTGAGTTCCCCCATCAGGTGAGGAAACTTTTGCTGTATTTGGCCCCGGGTGAGCCACTTGCCTTGGTGTAGGAGTTTCCCTGCCTTGACAACTTGATAAAGATGGATCCTCTACTGGCGAGTGCCCTTGACATGTGTGTCCACTATATAATCAGTGGATGTTTGTTCCATGCATTCAAGGTTGATATTTATTGGTCTCAGCTATTTGATGATCTCTGAGGTGTCAAATAATGGTGGAAAATATGGTCGAAGGAGGTCCACATTGAAAACTGGATGTAGGCCAAGGAAGGGTGGAGTGTTGAGCTGAAAATCATTGCTACCCACAACCTTGGTGATAGTGTAAGGCCCATAATGAAGTGGGTGAATCTTTTGATGGGGCCCCGTGAGACGCTCCTTCTGCAAATGTAACCAAACTTTGTCGCCAACCTAAAACTGGTGTGGTACCCTGTGTTGATCATGGCATTGCTTGTACTTAGCATTGGATTTTTGTAAAATATCCTAGACCTGTTGGTGGATGTGCTGAATTTTCTCAATGAATCTGGTGGCTTTGTCGATTGTAGAATGATCATGGGAAGAGTCTGTCTGTGCGATGGCAAGAGGAAGTGCAACATTAATGGGTCCTAAGGATTGGAATCCCAGACCCACCTGAAATAGGCTATGGATGGTGGAGCTACGGAGAGACATGTTGTAACTGTGTTGAACATAGGGGAGACTCTCGTCCCATGTACGTGGATTCTTATAATTTTACATGCACAGGATGTGCACAATCATCCGATTGATGAACTCTATTTGGCCGTCGGTTTGGGTGTGGAAAGCATTGGATTTTGTGAGCTTGGTTTCCAACAAAGACCAGAGACTCGACCAAAATGTGCTGAGGAACCTTTTGTCCTGGTCGGAGATGATGGTCTGTGGTATCCCAAAGTGGACCCACACTCGTTCGAAGAAGATCTTAGTAGTATCTGTCACTATGATATTATTCTTACAAGCTATGAGGATGGCCATCTTCGAAAACCTATCAACGACCACAAACACACAATCATTTCCTTGCTTGGTGGATGGCAAGCTAGAGATGTAATCCATTGAGATGGATTCCCAAGGCTTCTTGAGAATAGGAAGATGGGTGTATAAGCCTTTCTTCTTGATGGTTGTCTTGGCAATGGCATGGGAAGTGAAAGATTTGATATACTTGCTGATGTCCTGTCAAAGTTTTGACCAATAAAAATGTTTCTGAAGAACGACCATAGTTTTCTCCACGCCAAAATGTCTTGCCACCCGACTATAGTGGGCTTCCAAAATCAGCTTTGCACACTCGATTGTAGGAACACAAAGATGGCCCAGGTGGCATAATATTCCATCCTGAATGTGAAAATCGATGACAGTTGCATCTGTACTGAAGAGCTGATAGGTGGTGGAAAAGTCCGGATCTTGCTGATAAAGTTGAGGCCACTTAGATTCTTCATGTCCACAGGAATGGAGCATAGTGGTGAGTGCAACCACATGAATGGAGCACAGTGGTGAGTATAACCATAGTAATGGAGCACAATGGTGAGTGCAGCCACAGGAATGGAGCACAATGGTGAGTGCAGCGATAGGAGGCCGATTGAGGCAGCCAACGACATGATTGGAGATACTTGTCTTATAATTGATGTTGAGATGGAACCGTTACAGGTAGGTGGACCACTTTTGATGGAGGTTGTTCTGTAATTTCCCTTGTGTATGTATGAACTACAAAGTCTTGTGATCAATGTGTATGATCGTCTCTTTCCCTAGAATGTAATGTTTCCATTGACGACATACTTGTACAATGGAATACAATTCCTTGTCATAGGTGGGGTATTTCCAGACAATATCCGAGAGTGTCTCACTATGGTATGCCACCAGACGCAATAAGGTCAGATGCATCAGTCTCAATCTTGAATGGTTTTTTCCGATAAGGTAAGGAGATTACTGGAGCTAAACCCAAGCAATTATTCAAATCATCGAATGCTCATTGTTGCTCCTTCCCCCACATGAACTTGGCCCTACCACCACCCCTCTTCACCTGGCTGAGGGCCCATGCAATATGGGAGAATCTCAACACGAACCGTTAGTAGAATTTGGCTAGTCCCAATAAGCTTTGAATCTTGGTCAATGTGGTCGGGGATGGCCAGTCACAGATGACTTGGATCTTATCTATATTAACATGTACCCCATGCTCGTCAACAATGTAGCCCAAGTATTGGACCCTGTTCATGCCGAAAGATCATTTTTCCAAATTGGCATATAGTTTGTGCTGCCACAGAGTGATCAAAACCTACTGAATATGTCGCATATGATCCTCCCACACTCTGCTGAAGATGAGGATGTCGTCCAAACATACCACCACAAATGATTTGGTGAAGGGTCTCAATACATCATCCATCGACCTCATGAAATTGGATGATGCATTTGTTAAGCCAAAGGGCATGACTAGCCATTCGTAGAGACCTTATTTAGCCATTCGATGGGAACCTAGTGGTAGCCAGACTTTAGGTCAATCTTGTTGAAGAAATTTTCCCCCTTGAGTTGGTCAAGAAGGTCATCAATCCTAGGAATGGGGTAGTGGTTCCTGATTGTGATTTTGTTTAAGGCTCTGTAGTCAATGTAGTGACGCCAATTCTGGTCCTTCTTCTGCACCAGTACAATCAGGATTCCGAAAGAGGAGGAGTTGGGTCTGTGTGCCCCTTTTGAATAAGATCTCAAATCTGACGCTTGATTTCATTATTTTCCATCAATGAGTGTCGATAGACTGGTCCATTAGGTAGAGGTGTTTCAGGGGTTAGATCAATTGGATGCTTGACTTGGTAGTGTGTTGGTACCCCTGTAGGTGAGGAGAATATGTCTCTATATTATTCCATGATCCCGTCCACTTGCTTCTGCTACAAAGAGAGGCTCTATGTAGAGTCCACATATGTGGCAATGACCTTATGCTTACTGTGAGCATGGATCACAAAGAAGAATAACTTCTCGGTTTGTGAAATGACCTTACTGCATTTCTTAGCAGATATTAAAGAAATAGCAGTAGGCGATGCTACCTATGGGATCCTATACAATTGTCTACCCAAAGTAATAATAACACTGCGGGGTCTAGACTCATACACAACATGATGATTCCACAAATATGGTTGTCCTAAAAAAACATCACAAACTTCAAGGGGAGAAATATCACACAATACCTCATCTTTGAAAGGCTTGATTCTGTATAGCAGACGACATTGTTGGCTGACACATAGATCTCTTCTTTGGCAAATACAACTAATGGTGTAGGGTTGCGGGTGTGGTTTCATTGATGGGTCCAGCTACTTGACAACCTCTTCTGAAATAAGGTTCTTCTGACTACCGCTATCAACAATGAAATGAAGTAGAGCCCCCTTTACCCACATCTGTGAGTGAAAGAGGCGTTCCCCTTCCTCTAGTTCTTCTGGTTCGCTTGGCTAGACTTTGGTGGTAGAGACAGTGGCATTGGGTTCAACATTGATAATCTTCTTCCCTCCTTCATGATTTGATTCAGAATTAGAATCGACCTCTGACTCAGAAGCCTTCATTTCAGCCATGAGGGACTGCCCTGAGAGACATTCTTCGGTGTTGTGCCAAGGTATTTTATGGTACTCACACCATTTTCCCTTGTCCTTCTTCATCTTCTCATTGCCCTTCTTGTGTTGTGACTTGGACTAGTTGTTATGAGGGTGGCCATCTCGACTTGGTCCCTTGCTGTGTGGGTTAGGGCTTCCTTTTCCCTTCTTCAGCTGGGAGTGGTTTGCAGATCCAAACTCTCGCCTTTTTTTATTACATTTCTGCTCGATATTGATAGTGTATCTATAAGATGTGCCCAATGAGGCGATGTCCAGGAACTCCATTTATGTCTGAATGTATCTATGCAAACAACCATGGTATTTTAGCACCAGATGACGTTCAGAGTCTTTTATACCCAATTTGGTGTGCAGGGTATGGAAAATATTGGTGAAATATGGTACTGTCTGGTCCCTTTCTTGATGTAGGGTGGTCGATCTAGTGTACTGGTCCTCATAACTTCCAACATGGTAGTATTGTTCTTTAATGGTGTCTCGGAAGGAATCCCATGTAGGGGCCACCACAAACATTATAGATTCCTCTACGAACTTCTCAAAGTAAGTATATCACCAGTCTTTAACATGGGGAATGACCAAAAAATACCCTTCGAGCAGATTAAACCATTTATCTACATCATCTGCATCTATCAGTCCTTCAAATAATAGAATATTATAATTTACTTGTACCTTGAAGGGGGTTGCATGGCCGCTTGATGAAGATGCTTCTCATGTGGGTAGTCGTCGAAGGATCTACACGAAGTTGTCCATCATTTCGTTACTTTGTCGCACGAGGGATTCCTCGAGCAACATTTTAATAGGATCTCCTGCTCCATCATATTTCTTTTCATCCCCCATGGGTTGTTGTCGGGATCAACGCAACCGATCTTGTGATGGATCGATTGGTTCGAGTCCCAACTTCTTTTACCCAGATCTTGTCAGGGACATGCACAAAGAAAAATAAATGAAGAGTAGACCACTCTAATACCACTGATCCAGATTTAGGAGAAGAACAAATTGATTAATAGATTAAACACAATAAACACAGAGATATGAAGAATAACACAGATATTCAGTGAACAATATCTTCTATTGAATAATGAAATAGGCTGAAACTATAAAATTGCATAACTGAAACACTTGCTCGAATGGTGGTAGTTATCTCTGAGAAGAGATGTGCCTGCTACGCGCATTCGTCTGAGCAGAAGAATTACAATGAGGCTCCATAGGCCTTTTTGATATTACTCATGAATCCCAAAACCCTAGACATCCAAAACCCTAACCCTAGAAGGTGAAACACCAAAAGTCATGTGGGCCCCTATGGGTAAGTTGGTGTAAGTTGGTACCTCAACTTCCCAAGGTCGTACATTTTTCACACGACCTCCTTTTTAGGCGCGTGTGATAGCTCGTTGGAAAGGTCTTTCAGAGAACTACACATTCCTCCATCAAAATATGAATCTGTATACAATTTGACTGTGGTGATCCAAAAAAACAACATTTAGGGCCCCAAAACAGCCCTGGAAGTACAACAAGATGTGTTGACATGAAAACATACAAAATAAGCCAGTTGGATTAGATGAGAGGCCACCAACATCCACTTGGAGGATGTGTGTGTTTTCAGACAACCCCAAAAGTGTAGAACCCACAATTACAAGAAGTACAGAAGAATGTGCTGAACAAAAATGAACGAGAGGAACTAGTTGGAATAGGTGGGTGGCCACCAATATCCACCTGGATCAATCACCTATGATGGTTCCAGAGATTCAATTTGCGGTTATGTAGATTCAGATTTTGCAGGTGACTTGGAAAAAAGGAGATCCACTTTAGGATATGTCTTTACTCTTGCAGGAGGACCTGTTAGTTGGATGTCAAAGCCTCAAAACGTAGTCTCTTTATCCACTACTGAGGTAGAGTATATGGCTGTTCCACATGCATGCAAGGAGGCAATTTTTTTACAGGGTTTGTTGGGTGAGTTTGGAAGGATGTAGAACAAGGTGAAAGTATTTTGCGATAGTCAAAGTGCTATTCATTTGGCTAGAAATAAAGCTTATCACAGTAATATGGAACATATTTTTGTTAAGTATCATTTTGTAAGACAGGTTGTTGATGAAGGTGGAGTGGCTCTGGAAAAGGTCCATAAAAAAGTTAATTTTGTAGACATGTTTACGAAACCAGTTTTGTTAGAGAAGCTACGATGGTGTCTGGCTTCTCTTGGCTTGCAAAAAAGGTGATAAATTAATTAAGGGCATGATATATCAGGTAAATTGTTGTCAAGGTGGAGATTGTTGGAAACATGCCAACGAATTTCCTCATGTGGTCGACTTGAAAACAACTAATGGAGAAATCAACTGGTAGTAAAATGTTCGCAACTGGTGCATGAAGGCCTCAACTGCTAGTCAACCTAGAGAATGCTGAAATGATTGTTGTTCAACTGACTGTGGATACTCGACTATTGCGGTGGAGGTATTATAGCTAAGACAAACCCACTAATTGGTTCCTGGAAGGGTGGTGCTATTGTTGGTATGATAGATTACTTCAGTCACGATCAATGAATGATGAGGCATTGATAAGTCATAAGATTTATCATGATGAGTTGGATATTTTTTTAAAAACGTATATCGTAGATTGACAACCCCATGCTATGATGGATATGGAAGTACTATGAATATGACCAGTGATTGGGGTGAGACGACAAGATTGGATTGATGCACCATATGGAGAGACTGGTCAAATGTGCGACTAATAGTCGACTAATTGACTTTCTTGACCAGAAAATACATTTTTAAGGTAGATCTGCTCGACCAACAATGCAAAATGGTGTGAAGACTAAACGACTATTCAAATTGTCATGCATCAAGGTCGAATTATTTTTTGTTAATGATATGTTTGTATAATCCATGAATGTAAAATTCTTAGATCTAGGGAGTCAAGTATAATGAACCTTTGAGTAAGAGTATAATATGCACAACAATGCCAAGGTAAAGGGAGTCATACGTGTATAAGAATTGTATGAAGGACATCCAGTCTATTTGAGTCTAGTCAATTTTTTTCAAGTTTATGGGAGAGATATTTGAGAAACAAAAATTATGGAATGTTTTCAATGACTTGATTGATTCAAGTGCACAATTTAGTTAATTAGGTTGAATGAAAATATGGGGTTAAACATAAGTATTAAAGAAAAGTGATCCCCTCCACTCATGTATTGTAAATTGGTTTTTAACCGATGAAATTGGTTTCTTGCTGATATGAGTCGATACCTAGTCGACAACAATTGCAAAATCCTAGTACTAGAACAAAAGTGTCCTAAAGTTCATTAACTTATGTTTCATTAAAGTCAGGTTACATGCACAAAATCTTATTTGAGTCAAAGATTGTGCTTCATGTAATGTAAAAATGTAGACTCCATACATTGCCAAATATTGGAAGTAGACACATAAACATAACCAACAGTAGAAAATAGGTTCAAATGAGCATACAAACATTGAGCATTGATGAATGTAATTTTTATAGCAAAGAAACATGTTTTGATGAGTAGAAGAACAATAAAACATTGGAAGAATGAGCATCGATGATGAGAATTAACTTGAAATTTTTGCAGCAGTTGAAGGCATTCAAGCAAGAGACATTAGACGACAAAGAAATATTTTAACGAAAATGTGATGACACACAAAAAAAATTTGAAGTGATTGAGCCCCTTGGCAGAAGATTTGCAGAACAATTCCCTAGGTCATGACAAAGAAAGAAGAGGAATGGTAGGATTGGTTGATGCCACATACCCTGATCAATTACGTAAAAATAAACCCCAAGTGCAACAGATCGCTAGAGCATCCCTAGAGAGTCCCCCAACAACTCCTAGGAGGAATAACTTTCAAACTAGTATGGAAGGCAGTGGTGCCATGCAAGAGATCGACAGAGTCGATCATATGGAAATCGAGGAGTTGGGAAATGTGATATGCAATCATTAGATCCATTGGAAACCAATCACAATAAACCTTGTATACGCGTATCTTCCTATACAGTTGGAGGTTGTTGTGATTGATTTATCTATGTAAACCGATATGCATGGTTGATGCATAGCGAGGATACTTTTGCAAGAGTAGATACCCATGATGTTCTTGAACACTTGCTCGAGATGAGAAAGGAATTGAGGAGGGGGGAGATGTTGTAGAGGCTAGTTAGGTCCACCAACTAAACCCATGTTGAGGGGGCCTCTTAGGCCTCATAAATGTCATCATACCTATGAATGTAATGTAACCTAAAGTGGATAAATATATGTGTATAATGGATAAATGAGCCTAAATGGGTGATTAGTTCGAGTGGTGCAACCACTCCAACCATCCATATCATTGTATAAATACCTTTTAAACATGAATACAAGATGGTAGAACGTTCTCCCTAATATATATCTCTCTTAATGGTCTCATGTGTGCATGTCAGGATGTAGTCTCTTGCCTGAATGTTGGTTGGAAGTATCCTTCCAACACCATGCAATAATACATCTATTGACTCCATCCTATTATACCGATAGGATACAAAGTATTCCATGCACTCTTTTGTCACGATATGTACGCACCTCGTTGTTGAAACCTTGTAAATATTATTCTTCCATCTATCCAAGGCATCGTCATAATATGTGTCATAGTATTTGACACTCCTCCATCTTAGTTCTACATCGGTGGTGGGGTTGATGTAGTCCTGCCTACACCCCGTAAACTCGTAAATATTTTCAACTCCCTAGCTCCACGCATCCTCATCTATGGGCTCATTATAGTAGTTTCCCTCATATGGGTCCAGAGGCGCGACCACACATAGGGTGTCGATTTTGAAGGACATTTGCCTCTTCTTCAAGTTTAACACTACATTATTGTCAAAGGCCAGTTAATTCCGAGTAATGTGGAATATTGATCAGACTCATCCATGATATCGATGACTTCAAAGTCAACCTTTGTTTTCACTCTTTCGATGTCGTCCTCTACTTTATCCATCCGAACTATGGGATAGATCTTTTATTGATTGGCTAACTAGAGATGGATGGGAAAATATACCAACTTATGTTTACCCATCACTTCCCAATACTTCTTGGGGTAAATGTTCATGTCGGACCCTAGGTCTAACATGACCCCATCCATATCATACCCACCAAGATTTGATTTCATCTTGAACTTTTAGCCAGTGCACTTTTGCTTGCTGACCTGGAAAACATCCCTTTCTTGTAGCGAAGATGATATGGTGGTCTCCTCTCCTTGTTATTTCATGCGAGTAGTTAACATCTGGGTCAACTTACTTGCATCTTCTGGATCTTTAAGAAAGCACAAACAACATTGTAAGAAGGTATTGAATTGATCCTCGGTTTCTGTGAGGAGATCTAGGTCGCGCAAGGCTTATGTGCACGCTGTGCATTACAACTCCTCCTGACGTTGTTCTCCATAATATTTTTGATCAACACGTTGTAGCATAGTCTATCTACGTTCTTCCTCTGTCAATATTTACATTGCCTGTTGGATTTACTCATGCACATGAGCCTCCTCCAATGATATTTGCATTGCATATTGTAGTTCTTTGTGCGTGCAAGCTTCTTCCAACAACCTCTACATCACGCACTTCCCTTCTTCATGGATCCATACTTCCTCTAGCGACCTCTACGTTTCCCTTTTCACTTCCTCTTGGATCCGTGCCTCTTTAAGAGACCTTTAAGTCACGTGTTGCAGCTCCT
>JZKD02S2212370.1:28078-39228 GCA_000966675.3 Picea glauca
GTATGATCTTATTTTGATTTCTGGCTTCTAGCTAATGAGCCCAACATTGGGGGTTTTAAGGGTTTTGACTTAACAAACCCTAGAGGACAATTCGGTGGTGAAAGATTCCACCTAGATTGTTCCAAGCTTGGTCTCGGAGATGCAATACTCTCCCACACCATTCTATTCAGATCTACATCAGTGCAGGAGGTTCTACACAGCCACAGGCACAGGAAGAGGAAGAGAGCGCACCATTGGGGGTTTCCAGCAAGGGGGGCACACCATCTTTGGAGAGAGATTTGTTGTAGGAGATTCGCAGGGCCGTTGAGGATTCTATGACTTGGGTTTTCATTACAGGGCCTTGGACATCATATCTAGTGCTTTCTAAGATAGTTTTATGGCTCAGATTATTTCTTGAGCAGTGGGGCTTGAAGAGAAGGAGGGCATTTTTGAGATCCAGATCTAGTCTGTTTGGAGGGGTTACACTTCATATCTGACCCTGAGAATTCACCTATTGACTTGCAATGTCCCGATCTATATTGCAGGGCCGAATTATCTAGGGCTTTAGTCATCTAGTGGGGCGCACCATTCAGTGGGGGATTTCAGATCTACAGAGATTGAGAGGGATCTTGGAGATTCGGGCACCGAGTTGTTCTTACCATCACCCGATCTATCAGTTTGCATATTTCTTAGGGTGATTGGACACTTTTGGCAGCAGGGCCGAGTTATTGAGGGTTTCAGCCTTCTATTGGAGCGTGGCATTNGCCACAAGGAGAGATAAGGAGATTTTCAGAGGTAAAAAGGTTAATTAATTAATTAAAGTGATTTAATTAATTAATTAAATATTAATAAAATGAAATTCACTTTGGAGGGACAAGGAGAGCCAAAAGTATAAAATAAAGGTAAGGGCCTCTTCTCATGGATTCATGTATGATCTTATTTTGATTTCTGGCTTCTAGCTAGTGAGCCCAACATTGGGGGTTTTGATGGTTTTGACTTAACAGACCCTAGAGGACGATTCGATGGTGAAATATTCTACCTAGCTTGTCCCAAGCTTTGGTTGCAGATATGAAATACTCTCCCACACCATTCTAGTCAGATCTACATCAGTGAAAGAGGTTCTACATAGTCATAGGCACAAGTAGAGGAGGAGGGCGCACCATTGGGGGTTTCCAGCAAGGGGGGCGCACCATCTTTGGAGAGAGATTCATTGTAGGCGATTGGCAGGGCCATTGAGGATTCTATCACTTGGGTTTTAATTACAAGGCCTTGGACATTAGATCTAGTGCTTTTTGAGATAGTTTTATGGCTCAGATTATTTCTTGAGAAGTGGGGTGAATTGAAGAGAAGGAGGGCGTTTCTGAGATTCAGATCTAGTCAGTTTGGAGGAGTTACACTTCAGATCTGACCCTGAGACTTCACCTAGTGACTTGCAGTGCCCTGATCTATATTTCTGGAGAGTTTCAGAGCATTTGGAGGCCTCCTTCAGTAGGGCCAAATTATCTAGGGCTTCAGTCATCCAGTGGGGCACACCATTCAGTGGGGTATTTCAGATCTACAGAGTTTGAGAGGGATCTTGGAGATTCGGGCACCTGGGTTGTTCTTACCATCACCGATCTATTAGTTGGAATATTTCTTAGGGTGATTGGACATTTTTGGCAGCAGGGCCGAGTTATTGAGGGTTTTAGCCTTCTATTGGAGCGTGGCATTCTTCAGCTGGAGAGTTTGGCATTCAGATCTGCTTGTATTGATCTTCAATTCTTATTCANGTCTGATATTTGAAGGTAGTGGGGCCATGTTACATCCCATTGTCCCACATTACAGAAATATCATAAAATGACTCACACCCCATTCTATGATTTTTGTAAATATGTAGGCCATCATGTCAATAGATATTGCTCCCTTCAGTTAATGCAAGACAACGCTTGGGATGATTTCTGGGTACAAGAGGAGAAAAAGGGTAGTGAGCACGGTGGCACCAATAGAGACAGATATCAAGGAGGAATCTGAGGTGGATATGGATGTGGCTATGACTATAGATATGGTGGAAGAGGCGGTAGATCCCCCACATGTTTCAACTACATTACGATTGGTCATGTCTCACGATTTTTCACTAAGCTACGCATGATCTGGGAATATTGTTATATTCCTGAACATGAAACCAAGGATTGTCTCAACTTACTAAATAAGTGGGAGGATAAAAATACTAACTGTAACATGGTGCATGTCAATATGCACAAAACAAGAAGAAGAAAAGGGAATAAAAAATTAAGGTAGTAACCCACGGAGGGGCGAAGACTGGGGAAGAATTCAAGCATAGTGAAGGCTCGGGTCAAAAACCATATGGTTATATTAGGAAGGAACCCCATCCCCCTCCTAAGTTTGATGTTTCCTACCAGAAGAAGTTTATGTGTGATGTGCAGAGGGCCCTTGAGGAAGAAAGAGTTCCCGAGGAGCTGCAACACGTGACTTAAAGGTCTCTTAAAGAGGCACGGATCCAAGAGGAAGTGAAAAGGGAAACGTAGAGGTCGCTAGAGGAAGTATGGATCCATGAAGAAGGGAAGTGNAACCGCAAATTGAATCTCTGGAACCATCATAGGTGATTGATCCAGGTGGATATTGGTGGCCACCCACCTATTCCAACTAGTTCCTCTCGTTCATTTTTGTTCAGCACATTCTTCTATACTTCTTGTAATTGTGGGTTCTACACTTTTGGGGTTGTCTGAAAACACACACATCCTCCAGGTGGATGTTGGTGGCCTCTCATCTAATCCAACTGGCTTATTTTGTATGTTTTCATGTCAGCACATCTTGTTGTACTTCCAGGGCCGTTTTGGGGCCCTAAATGTTGTTTTTTTGGATCACCACAGTCAAATTGTATACAGATTCATATTTTGATGGAGGAATGTGTAGTTCTCTGAAAGACCTTTCCAACGAGCTATCACGCGCGCCTAAAAAGGAGGTCGTGTGAAAAATGTACGACCTTGGGAAGTTGAGGTACCAACTTACACCAACTTACCCATAGGGGCCCACATGACTTTTGGCGTTTCACCTTCTAGGGTTAGGGTTTTGGATGTCTAGGGTTTTGGAATTCATGAGTAATATCAAAAAGGCCTATGGAGCCTCATTGTAATTCTTCTGCTCAGACGAATGCACGTAGCAGGCACATCTCTTCTCGGAGATAGCTACCACCATTTGAGCAAGTGTTTCAGTTATGCAATTTTATAGTTTCAGCCTATTTCATTATTCAATAGAAGATATTGTTCACTGAATATATGTGTTATTCTTCATATCTCTGTGTTTATTGTGTTTAATCTATTAATCAATTTGTTCTCCTCCTAAATTTGGATCAGTGGTATTAGAGTGGTCTACTCTTCATTTATTTTTCTTTGTGCATGTCCCTGACAAGATCTGGGTAAAAGAAGTTGGGACTCGAACCAATCGAGCCATCACAAGATCGGTCACGTTGATCCCGACAACAATGCATGGGGGACGAAAAGAAATATGATGGAGCAGGAGATACTATTAAAATGTTGCTCGAGGAAGCCCTCATGCGACAAAGTAACGAAATGATGGACAACTTCGTGTAGATCCTTCGACGACTACCCACATGAGAAGCATCTTCATCAAGCGGCCATGCAACCCCCTTCAAGGTACAAGTAAATTATAATATTCTATTATTTGAAGGACTGATAGATGCAGATGATGTAGATAAATGGTTTAATCTGCTCGAAGGGTATTTTTTGGTCATTCCCCATGTTAAAGACTGGTGATATACTTACTTTGAGAAGTTCGTAGAGGAATCTATAATGTTTGTGGTGGCCCCTACATGGGATTCCTTCCGAGACACCATTAAAGAACAATACTACCATGTTGGAAGTTATGAGGACCAGTACACTAGATCGACCACCCTACATCAAGAAAGGGACCAGACAGTACCATATTTCACCAATATTTTCCATACCCTGCACACCAAATTGGGTATAAAAGACTCTGAACGTCATCTGGTGCTAAAATACCATGGTTGTTTGCATAGATACATTCAGACATAAATGGAGTTCCTGGACATCGCCTCATTGGGCACATCTTATAGATACACTATCAATATCGAGCAGAAATGTAATAAAAAAAGGCGAGAGTTTGGATCTGCAAACCACTCCCAGCTGAAGAAGGGAAAAGGAAGCCCTAACCCACACAGCAAGGGACCAAGTCGAGATGGCCACCCTCATAACAACTAGTCCAAGTCACAACACAAGAAGGGCAATGAGAAGATGAAGAAGGACAAGGGAAAATGGTGTGAGTACCATAAAATACCTTGGCACAACACCGAAGAATGTCTCTCAGGGCAGTCCCTCATGGCTGAAATGAAGGCTTCTGAGTCAGAGGTCGATTCTAATTCTGAATCAAATCATGAAGGAGGGAAGAAGATTATCAATGTTGAACCCAATGCCACTGTCTCTACCACCAAAGTCTAGCCAAGCGAACCAGAAGAACTAGAGGAAGGGGAACGCCTCTTTCACTCACAGATGTGGGTAAAGGGGGCTCTACTTCATTTCATTGTTGATAGCGGTAGTCAGAAGAACCTTATTTCAGAAGAGGTTGTCAAGTAGCTGGACCCATCAATGAAACCACACCCGCAACCCTACACCATTAGTTGTATTTGCCAAAGAAGAGATCTATGTGTCAGCCAACAATGTCGTCTGCTATACAGAATCAAGCCTTTCAAAGATGAGGTATTGTGTGATATTTCTCCCCTTGAAGTTTGTGATGTTTTTTTAGGACAACCATATTTGTGGAATCATCATGTTGTGTATGAGTCTAGACCCCGCAGTGTTATTATTACTTTGGGTAGACAATTGTACAGGATCCCATAGGTAGCATCGCCTACTGCTATTTCTTTAATATCTGCTAAGAAATCCAGTAAGGTCATTTCACAAACCGAGAAGTTATTCTTCTTTGTGATCCATGCTCACAGTAAGCATAAGGTCATTGCCACATATGTGGCCTCTACATAGAGCCTCTCTTTGTAGCAGAAGCAAGTGGACGGGATCATGGAATAATATAGAGACATATTCTCCTCACCTATAGGGGTACCAACACACTACCAAGTCAAGCATCCAATTGATCTAACCCCTGACACACCTCTACCTAATGGACCAGTCTATCGACACTCATTGATGTAAAATAATGAAATCAAGTGTCAGATTCAAGAGCTTATTCAAAAGGGGCACACAGACCCAGCTCCTCCTCTTTCGGAAGCCTGATTGTANATACCACCATTAGAGAAAGTGTTTCAGTTCTGCAGTTTTACAGTTTCAACCTATTTAATTATTCAATAGAAGATATTTTTCACTGGATATCTGTGTTATTCTTCATATCTCTGTGTTTATTGTATTCAATCTGTTAATTAGTTCATTCTGCTCCTAAATCTGGATCAGTGATAGAATAACTACTTATGCCTTTAAGATATTGAAGCACCCATTTCATTGCTTCTCAATGCTCTTTTCTTGGATTTTCCATGTATCGAATGACAAAACCAACTGCATGTGAAATATCTGGTCTAGTACTCACCATCACATATATCAAACTTCCCACTGCATTAGCATATGGTACTTGACACATATAATCCTTTTCTATGTGATTACTAGGACATAAATCTAATGAAAACTTGAAATGGGAAGCCAAAGGGGTTTGTACGTGTTTCACATTATTCATATTGAATCTCATAAGTATTTTCTCCACATACTTCTATTGTGATAACCACAACTTACCATTTTTCTTGTCTTTTTGTATCTCCATGCCTAAGATTTTTTTTTTTCTCCTATATCCTTCATATCAAACGCCCTAGCCAACTAAGCCTTTAACCTGTTGATTTCGACCATGCTTTTGCTTGCTACAAGCATATCGTCAACATATAACACCAAAATAATGAACATGCCATTTTCCGACTTTTTAAAGTAAACACAATGATCATATTCACTTCTTGTTAAATTTAGGCTCACCATGAAGGAATCAAACTTCTTGTACCATTTCCTGGGAGACTGTCTCAGAACATACAATAACTTCTTGAGTTTACAAACAAACCTCTTATTATGATCCTGAAAAAACCCTTATGGTTGTTCCATATATATATCCTCATCTAAATCTCCATGTATAAACATTGTTTTAGCATCTAGCTTCTCTAACTCAATATCAAGTAAAGCAACTAGTGCTAACATAACACGAAATGAAACAAGCTTCAGAACTGATGAAAATATCTCATGAAAATAAATATCTTCCTTTTGCGTTGAATACCCTTTTTCTACCAGTCTTGATTTATACCTTTCGACTTTATCATCAACATCATTTTTCAGTTTGTAGACCCACTTGTAGCCGACAACCTTCCTATCCTTTGGAATTTCTACCATGTCCCATGTTTCATTCCTCTCTAGGCATCCATTTATTCTTTCATAGCTTTCTTCCATTGAACACTTTCAGATATCTTAATTTCTTCCTGAAAAAAACTAGGTTCTCCATCATTAGAAACCAAATCCACAGATGAAACATAATCATCATACCTTGTAGGAGGATTCTTGATCCCTGAAGATATCCTCAGAGATGGTTGAGGCATATCCTCAATTTCTTGGATATTTTTTGCATCTTCATCTTCTTCTTCTAGAACTTCTTCATGCTCCTCCCTTTATGAATATGGTTGAGTTTCCAACTGAATCTTCTGAACTTGCGATACATGTTCTTGTCTCACTTCAACATCTACCAATTCTGATTTTAAGACTGAGGATTCATCAAATACTACATCTCTGCTTATGACGAGTTTGTGGGAAGTAGGATCCCACAATTTGTACCCCTTAACTCCATCACCATAACCAACAAAGACACATTTATTTGATATAGGATCTAACTTAGAATGTTGGTCTTTAGAAATAAGAGAATAAGCATCACAACCAAATATTCCCAGATTTGAAAAATCACACGAATGACCTATCCACACCTTTTCTGGAATCTTACAGTTTATTGCAGTTGATGGTGATCGAATTATCAGATAGGATGTTGTAAGAACTACTTATTCCCACAATTTATGTTGCATATTGGCATTACTGAGCATGCTCCTTGTCTCTCTAGAAGAGTCATATTCATGCGTTCAACAACACTATTCTCCTGAGGAGTATAAACCGTGGTCTTATGTATTTCAATCCCAGCTTCCTTGCAATAGTTATCAAATCCCACAGATGTGAACTCACCTCCTTAAACACTTGATCGACATGTCAGTTCTCTTTTCAACCAAGGCTCTGAATTGCTTAAAAGTATTAAATACATCAGGTTTTATTTTAAGTAAATAGACCCAAACCTTTCTAGAGTAATCATCTATAAATGCCACGTAATAAGATGATCCTCCAAAAGAAATTATAGTGGATGGTCCCCAAACATCTGAATGAATGTAATCAAGGATACCTTTGCTTATATGCCTTCATGTTTTAAAATTTTGTCCACACTATTTTCCGAAAACACAATACTTGCAAAAATTGAAATTCAGAAACTTCAAACTTGGAAGTGACTTACGATCAACTAGTACCTTAAGCTCTTTCTCGCTCATATAAACCAAACACTGATTCCATAAATGAACAGATTCACTTGCATCTTTAGATGCTCCCACTGCTTGATTTACCTATGTCCTTCCTTCAATATGATAAAGGTTCTCGGTCCTCTTTTCCTTCATGACTACTAAGATGCCTTTGGACACCTTCAGTACTCCACCTTGCGTTGTACACTTGTAACCAACATAATCTATAACTCCCAAAGATATCAAGTTCTTTATTAGTTCAAGGACATGCCTTACATATTTTAATGTTCTTACAGAACCATCATGCATTTTAATCCGTACGCTACCAACTCCAACAATTTTAGAAGAAAAATCATTTCCAATAAAAACAACACCATCATCAATAGATTGATAAGTTGAGAAATAATTTCTATAAAGACACATGTGGTTGGATGCACCAGAATATAACAACCAATGATGATGTTGATGTGAAACATCACAAGTAGACAATACCTCATCAACCATACCTGAACTTGTTTTAGCTACATTAGCTTCCATTGATTCTTTTGTGGAGTCCTCCTTGGATGCATTCTATCTTTTCCAACAATCCTTCTTGAGATGCCCAGATTTTCCACAAAACCAACATTTATGCTTACTCTTCTTTCCTTTTGACTTAGACCTTTATGTACCCCTCTGATTTTTCCCTCTTTCTATATATCGACCTTTGACCACCATTGCTTCTACTGTTGAGGTTTCTTTACTAGAGTTTTTCCTCATCTCCTCATAAAACAAAGCTCCCACAACAATGTCATAATCGATGGCATCTGTTGTGTTAAACCACACAATTGTGACCACATGATCCCAAGACTCGAGAAATGAACACAATAGCGTAACCTCCTTGTCCTCATCTTTGTACTTTACGTCCATAGTAGATAATTGACAAATCAGAGTATTGAAAACATTCAAGTGATCAACAATTTTCGTACTTTCTTTCATATGCAAGCTGTACAACTGCCTCTTCAAGAAGATTTTGTTGGAAAAGTTCTTTGACATATACAAACTCTCCATTTTGGTCCACAAACTTGTTTTTGTCTTCTATTTAGCGTTGTTAAACAAAATCTCATCTGCCAGCAGACACAAACAAATAGTATTGACGGCTCTTGCATCTAGATACTCCTAGTCCTTGTTTTTCATGCTTTCTGGTTTCTTTGTCTTTCCATCCAAGGCCTTTTGCAATCCTTGTTTCACAAGAATATCTCACATCTTGAGCTTCCATAGCGCAAAGCTATTCTTACCACTGAACTTTTCCACCTCAAAATTGAAACTCTGCACTTTCAGCATTAGAAGAAAAACTCCAAAACCAATACTTATAAAACTGAGCCTTTTTAAATGTGGAAGAATAATGGTATAAATCCACAAAAAAATTAATAAAAAGGTTTTTCTAAAAAACAATATTTTATACCTAAAATAAACTTTTTACTAATCCTCACTTTTTATAAAAAAAAAAAAATCACTTTTTTTAAACATCCACTCACTCTTCTAGTAATGGTTCGAACTTATCCTCCACCTCACCCACTTTTTTCATTAAAAAACATTAAAGCTCATGACCATGTCACATAATAAGACAAGAAACCCTTCATACCATCGAATTTTTTTTTCTTTAATTTTTTAGATCATCGCACCTTTTATGAGGATCACCTGCGACTATTAGAAATCGTCACACCTTGTTAAAGGATATCCTACGACGATTTGCTCGCAAATTGTTACACCTTGTCAAACTATAGCCTGTGACGATGCCACATTGTGTACAACTCTGAGCCTGCGATGATGTCACATTGTGTACTACTATGTGCCCACGTCATTGTCGAATTTTTTCTGATTTCTTAAGTGTGCATGCAATTGTCATACTTTGCCACAGGGACAACCTGTGACGGTGTAATAAATCTTTTCCTAGGATGATCCACTTCACTCGGCTCAGCTCAGTTAACCTACTCTTCGATCCAGCGATTAAATTATCTTGTCCTTCACTCTCTACTCCTTCAACTCTAAGCTCTAATACCACTTGTTAGGCAATGGAAGCAAAACATAGCACAAAATAGAGCATAAACAAGGAACATCAAACACGCATTAAACCAAGAACAACAATCCCACAATTGACACAGTGATTTATGTGGAAACCTAATGAGGGAAAAAAACATGGGCAATGATAGTCAATATTCTTATTATTCATCGAAGAATTACAATAGCCAATCTCAGACATACAATCATCCTCTCCTCACACACAGACTTTGATCTCTACACAAATTTCTCTCACATTTTACTCTCACCTCTATGGGTATGCTCACATATATAATATCTATCGCTTAGTTACACAAACTGATCATGAATAGATCAAATAATTACACGAACAGTTCATAAATACATTGCATGAATGCACATTAACATAGTTGCACACATGTGCATGTGACCGCACGAGGAAATTTGTTGGCATGTTTCCAACAAATCGATGCACAGGCAGTGACGTCCCCTAATCATGTTACTTCACATAATTATTACCATCAACAATTATCTATGCCTAATCGACTACTCATTTTGGTCAATATCCATGAAACACCATTCAACACACTTGATTTTGATATCACCATTCAGTTTAGTGGTCTATTGATTTATATCAAATTTGGTATTTTATTTCTTTTTTAAATGGGCCGACTCTATCCATTAAGCACTTATTTTTCTCTTTCTTTCCGATTTTATTTATGTTCGATCCATCACATATTCATCCAACCAGGAACCAAACACTTGGGACATGGTAAAACTGATCCATTCCACCCATATTTGCAACTTAAAGGGAAAACATTATTTTTCAATAGAGCCAATCCAATAGAAAAAACAATCATTTTGATGCTTCCATGAATGATCAACAACATGAATAATCATCTTTTTGGATCTTTGCAGTTCGAGTGTGCAAAAACATTGTATTGATTGCAAAGCATGCATATTATTCCCATTGCACCTTTGTTTTTGTTGTCAATTTGGCAGACTCGGTCGTCTTTGTCATTCTAGGTTTCTCGATCGACTTCATTCAATGATTCTACATGGGTGGTACAAGCACCATTGGATTGTGGGATTTTATTTTTCATTTCACAAACTCTTTGATAAAAAATCATCCATGGTTCTTGTTTGCATAATTTTGCAGGGCTTCAACAGAACACTTCAAAAGAAAGAATTCACATTCTCATGAAGTAACATTTCATGAGCATAAGTGTTTATCTCTTTTCTCTCTCTTTATGGAAAGATTCTTCTTCATTATTTTTATTTGCAGGTTTTTCTTCATGTGATCGACATCCATGAACAATTAACCAATCAAGAATATTTCACACAACATCATCCAATGAACATTAACCAACATCCATGAGCAGAAATCACGAGTAGTTTGTAGGTCTTATTCCTCTTCTTATTTATCCATCTTTTCACAAGCAACGATAGATATCTTCATGTATTCTTATCTCTCCACGATCATGTTCGAACCACCCCCATCCACTACTACTATCACCCAAACCAAATGAAGGAGGCAATGACGCCAAATGTTGGAAAGCTACTTACAACCAACATTCAGGCTAGAGACTACATCATG
>JZKD02S2212381.1:0-15371 GCA_000966675.3 Picea glauca
AGGGTTTACCATGGTTCACCCCCTCTTGGGATACGTCCACAAATATCTAGCTTCTTAGGCTCTTTATTATCTTGCTGCAATAAATGGTGTTGATCTCTCTCTACTTACTTCTTGGGTTGACCCGGGTTTAGATCTAAATAGGTTTCCAACAAAACCCTCTAAAATTATCAACCCTCATAGTAAACTAGAGGAATTAACCACATAGGTCTAGCTAACCACATATGTGTAAATCAATCATTAACAAGAATTAAGGATGATCAACCATTAAGAAAAAGTAAATACAAATCCATTCATCAAACAATAAACAGGTTGCACACACTATAATTGTGATCATACAATTATGAGAATAGGTTCCACAACCTTGGTGAGGAAGACTAGATCACACTAGGATCCTCATCCTATGATCTAACCCTAAAAACATGGCCTACTTGGCCCTTCTATGACTCAACAACTTACAAAATTATGTCACAATAGCTCAAAAACCTAAACTACTACTTCCAACCCAAAGTACCAACCCCCACCTAGACCTCCTAGGTTCTTATTTATACTAACTTACAAGATTCTTAGTTGTTACAATCTCTCACCAAAACCCTAAACCTAACATGGTTGGTTTTCCTTCTTGTGCACCTTGCATGCTTTCCTCCTTTGCATGCGACTTTTCCTTCCAGATGTCTTTTTCCAAATTAAGCTTTACCTTCCAAAAATGGACATCTCCTCAAAATCGGCCTACACTCAACAAGCCCCCAACACTGACATGTGGCTCACCCTGAGCCACCTAGGAAATCTCTCTCCCTCGACAAACTCTCCTAGGCTGTGGAACTTGTCTACAAGTTCCCTTCCTATTGCATGGACCTACATGGCCTTTTTTGTGAGCGCTTCTAATTCTTGCGTTGTGATATCCCTCTGGATCATTGCTACGCACTCTGTCTATTCTTGCACCATGTTCCTCTTCTCCTCCTCTAATTGTGTGATCATTTGTACTGCTTGTTCTTTAATGGGTTCCATCTGCACCTGTCTTTCCTTCTTCTACATCTAGATGGATTTTAACTCTGCCTACAACTTCTTCATATCTTGCATTCCTTTCAGACACTTTGCGATAATCATTGTCTTCTGCCTCTGCTTGAGGTCTTGGATAGTTGTGTTACTCTTTCTTCCTCATAGTCTCACTGATGGACCTACTCGTCTTCCTCCAATGTTGTCCAAAGCTTCCCTACTATGTCAAACAATCATGCGATTGTGTTGAATTGTTTTTCCATCTCATCCATTTGACTTGAACCTTCTTGTTTCCTTTTCTCCTTCATCTCCAGAGAAGATATGGGGTTTAAATTCTATTTTAATTCCTCAATCTCCTCCTTGTAGTGATCGATTTTCTGTGTGATGAGGTTGATATTCTCCTCTTTACTTCTCTCTTATAATTGTTCACTGTCAAGAATGCGATTATACACCACTGTCAGACCCTGTTCTATTTTGTTTGTACGTTCTTTTTTCTCCTTGGTTTTGAGCTTGACCTGCTTGACAACCAGTTCTAAGGATTCCTTGCTAGTTCTGTCGCATCGGTCCTTGCATGCGATTGTACTTCCTGCATGAAAATGACTTGAATATTGTACATTTCCTTTGTTGGTATCCTTTCCATTACCAACTCTACTTGCACAGATCCTTCAGTGGTGTCTGGGAAAAGAATTCATCCACCTACAACATGTTGGAAGTGAATTGAAAGTTTTGAATTTCCTGTGTTGTTGTTTGTATGGTGTATTTTTCACTTGGCACGATCCTTGCCTCTACTTCTATTGCTGTGGGGAAGGTATTTGTTCCCACTTTAGGCCCGTGTGTTGCTCTCATATACTCCAAGAAATTTCTTATGTCTAGCAGCTCATATTGGATTCAGCCTCTTTGGTGTTTGGATTCTTTGAACTCTTCAGCTACTTAGTCCTATACCTTTTCTTCCACGAGGTCGGCATCATCCTCAGTAATCATGTATTCTAGCAGTTTCTTGTGCATCTTAGCCTTCTTTCACGACCCCCCTATGTGTATAATTGGCCAATTGGGTGGCCCTGTTTCCTTTGGGGTGGATGTCGAGGGGTTTATTTGTGTCTTTGTATCCCCCATTCCTTTTTTTCCTTGTGTTGGGGAAGTGTCCTTTTTTCATGCCTACGCATCTTTCTTTGGCACACTCCCCTTGTTCTGTTGCACACAAACATTTTTCCTTTTGTCACAATGAGTCTACATTTTTTGCGCATAATATTTCCCAGTAATTTTTGTATTTTCTTTATTTTCTGATTTTGTATTTATTTTTCCTTATTTTTCTCCTTTTGTTTCTTTTTGTCATTTTTCTATCCTAGGTTCTACTATATTACATTATGTAGATGTCCTTCTTACTGCGTTGTAAATTTTAAATGTTAGGGGCTCGATGGTCCCTGTACAGTTTCAGTCAACTCTTGTTTATCATTCCCTTCAGTTTTGTTCCTGCTAGATCCTTTAGTTGTACCGATCCCCCATTTGTGACATTATTTACTTCATATGACCCTAGATAATGCATTCTAAACTTACCATGATGTTGAAAATTTTTATTGTCATAGAGAAAGACTAGGTCTCTTTCCTTGAAACTCTTCCTCTTGGTATGTCTATCATGTTAGGCTTTGTCTCTAGCTTTCTGTAATTCTTGGTGAAATATTTCCAGAATCCTATGCTCTTCCATTTCCATTAGTTTATTCAACCTCTCCTTCACTGCACCTCTTTCTGTCATGTTGATTGTTCCTACACACATACTGGGTACAAGAAATTATAATGGAACTATTGCTTCCTGCCCATACACTAATATGAATGGTGTCTTTCCTGTCAAATTTTTGAATGTATTCCTATATTACCATAGTACTTCTGGTAGTTTCAATTCCCAATCATCGCTATTGACATTGTAGATCTTTGTCAGAGAATTATCCAATATCTTATTGAAGGATTCTACTGTTCCATTTTCCTAAGGATGGTAAGGTGTACTCTTTTGGTGATATACTTCAAACTCCTCAGTCATGGACCTGATATTTTTATTGATAAAGTGAGTACCTTGATCACTCATCAAAATTCTTGGGCATCCAAATCTGGTTATCACTTTCTTAAACAAGAAGTGTGTTGTTGTCTCTGAAATGTAGTCTTTTAAGGGTGTTGCTTCTTCCCATATTGTTAAGTGTTATGTTGCAGTAATGATATATCTTTCTTCTGACCTTTTTGTTGGTGGGTGGATTGGCCCAACAAAGTCTACTGCCCATTTTTCAAATACTTGAAAAGTTACTTGTGGTCTCAGGGGCATCTCATCCCTTTTGTTGGGTTTTCCCAACCTCTGACAAACATCACATGTTTGGAAATATTCCTTATCATATCTATGAATTGTTGGCCGCCATAGTCCTACGTGCAATACCTTCTACATGGTATCTTTTCCTACATAATGTCCTCCAGTTATTCACTTATGAGCTTCTACCAAAATTCTAGTCCTTTCATGTTCTAGTACACACCTTCTCAAAATGTTTTCTGCACCCATTTTATATAAGTGTCCTGCAATCAGTTGGTGGTCTACAGCTCTGACTACCGAAATTTTATTCTACACAGTGCTAAATTCTTGTGGCATGGTCCCTATACTCAAATATTCAATAATATCAACAAAATATTCATCAACTATTTGTACTGAAAACAACTATGCATTAGGGAATTTGTCTTCCAAATTGGTAGGGTTTTCTCCATTAGTGACCCTTGATAGGTGATTTGATCTTACATTTAGCTTCCCTAGTTTGAATATTACTTCAAAATCAAATTCTTGAAATAACAACAACCATCTATAGATCCTTCTCCCCAACACTAGCTTGTTGACTAAATATTTTAGGGCAAAATGATCTGTGAACATCTTAAAATATTTTCCAAATAAATATTGCATGAAATTTTGAATGGAATATACCATGCCTAAGCCTTCTCTTTCTGTGGTGTTGTAATTCTGATATGATTCTTACAATTTCCTTCTTGCAAATATTATAGGATGGTCTAAATGCCCTGCTCGTAGATGTTCCAGAAATGCTCCAAGTGCTATGGATGATGCATCTACATGCACATGCAAAGTATTTTCCCAATCTGGGAATACTAGAATATGCATTGTGACCATTTTTTATTTTATGATATCCAACCCTTGTTGACAGTCCTCATTCCATTGAAATATGATATCCTTCTTTAGTAGTTTTTCCATGGGTGCAATAATCTGTGCATACCCCTTTATGAATTTTCTGTAATAGCCGGTATGTCCCAGTGTTTCTCTCAACTGTCACACTGACTTTGGTGGTGGTAAATTGACAATGACTGCAATATTAGTAGGATCTACTAGAAAGCCTTGTGTTACAGACTATATGTCCCAAAAATATTCCAAAAGGTGTCCCAAAAGTGCATTTCTTTATATTCAATGATATCTGACACTGCCTGCATCTTTCCAACATTACCCTTAACACTTCTACATGGTATTTTAACAAACTATATACAGTCTAGTCATCCATATAGACTTCTAAAAATGGATGTATGAATTCCTTAAAAGTAGATATAACTACTCTTGAAAACATGGTTGGTGCATTCTTTAGCCCAAAATGCATGATTGTGTACTAGTAGGATCCCCAGTATGTATTAAAAGTATCTTTATACCTATCTTCTGGGGCTCTCTTAATTTGATGGTAACCTAAGAATCCATTTGTAAATGAGTATGATTCCTGGCCTCCCACATTCTCTAATACCTCATCTATGAAAGGGGTGGGAAAAGGGTCATGTAAGCAAACATCATTCAATTTTCTCAAATATACACAGATCCTTATCCCCCCTTGTTTCTTCTCTTGCACTACCATAGGAATTATCCATTTAGATCCCTCTACTGGTTCTATGATACCAGCTTCCAACATTTTGTAAATCTCAACCTTCACTTTTTGCTTATACACTAGATTTAGTTTGTAAGGTCTCTGTCTGATAGGTCTTGCTTCAGGTTTGAGAGTTATTTTCATCTCTCCTAGCTCTCCTGCTATGCCTTTCATCTTTGTAAAGGTTGTTGGGAACATGCCACTGTATTCACGCATTAACTTTGTTATTCTTTCCACTATTTGTTTATCCCAATAGTCTCCAATACTAGCCATTTTAGGGTTATCAATGGTCCAAATGTTGACTTTCTTCAACTTGATTGGTGCAACAAATAATTGTAATTCCAGAGATGGAACTTCCACTTCTCTCCCTCCTTCAATTTCTATAATCTAAATATTGTGTAGGCCATCTTCATCTAGTGCCTCTTCTTCCACATGATAGCATGACAATAGCTCCTTGATTGTCTATCTGTTCTATTGTTGATAGTCTGTCATGAGTTCAAACTCTGGTTCATCAATGAATATCATCTCTCTTATATGTTTTAGTTCTGAATCAATGTTGGGGTTCTCATGTTCAAATGAGAAGGTTACTATAAAATTATGTTGTAATGTTGTCCATTCTGCAGTGCCTCTGTTCATTTCCTGGTCTACATACCAGTTTTCTAGAATTCCTTCCAATTTATGGATAAAGTGATAATCCCATTCCTATGGTGGTGTCATCCTCCAATGTGTACTCCACTTCTCCAAGTGTTCTGCTGGTGTTCCTTTCCCATCATACCTCTACATTTGTTTTCTTCCCTGTTCTGTGCCGAATCTAATGCACAATAATTGTTTACATTGGTACCAGTCTTGAATTGTTTCTTTATGTGCACCCCACCATCTTGCAGGTGTACCCTTGAGTGAAATATCTAGGTATAAGAGCCTCTAATTGTATCTCACTTCCTCTTCATACTTTTTCATAAATTCCTCTAAATCATTCACTACATGAAAACTGAGAGGTTCCCTTATCTTTGTACCAACCCATCTTACTGCGCGGTCTATTATTGCACACCTTCTTGTGGAGACTTCATGTAATATATGATGCCAAATATCTAGACCTATATCTAAGTAAAAATCACATGATGTGATTCTTTTCCAGCTGAGTACCCCATCTTAATTTGGGTTAACATAATATTCTTCTCGCGCGGTGGTTCTGTACAACTGGTTTACTTCCTCCAAGTCTAGACAAGTTGGTTCTAGAAAAATTTCTCCTTCTGAAGGGTGTAATGGTACAATGGCTCTGTATTCTCCTGATTCAAATGTCATCTTCCTTGTCTTCAAGTTAATTATGGCCTGGTTATCAAATTCCAAATCTAGTCCAAGAAATGTTTGATATGGTGTTATGCCATATACTATTTCTATCACGTAAAAGTTTGGCTTAGCGCACACTCCATCCAAATCTACTGTCACACCTTTAAGACTTCCAATTGGTATAATTCTATGTTTATTTTCTAACTTCAACTGGATAGGTGAATATCCTAGTGTGGGATCTCCCATACAATTCCATGTCTTTTTGGGTAACACATTTACTTTGGAGCCTAAGTCCAGTATAATATCCCCCATATTAAAATATCCAATGTTAGCATTCAATATGAATTCCCTGCTTGTCCTGCTTCTTGTATGGATGTGATTGATTGTTTTCTGCTCTAATTTCCCCTCTACCTCTGTGCTACATATTTCTAACATATTTTGCAAAAAATTAACAAATGATGGATCATTCATTAGCTTAACACAAGATTGCAAAAAAGTATTTATGGTACTTACTTTTCCTAAAGGTTGTGCTTCATTGGTGTGGTCCATTGATGAAGGCATCTCATACATTGGTACGTTCTGATTATGTTGCGCAACTGAGGTAGATGTAACATCTTGTTTGAGGAACTCTTGACTGGCCTCCTTGAATGTCTCCTTTTCTTTACACACATCAAACTGCTTCCGTGTCTCAGTATTTTTCTTCACCCATTGGTGTTGTGTTGGATCGTATCTTACTATGTCATCTCCTGTCTTATCTTTTCCATGCATGACTATGTTGATATTTCTTCCATCATCCCTAAATTTTGCAGAAATCCACTGAACATTCTCATTGTTCTGATTCCTCTTTTCTTGAATCTTTCCCAAAAGTGTTGGGAATTCCTCTGTATCATGTTTTGTTGCACGTCGGTACATACATGTCGTGGGTGGAAGTGGACATTACTTTTCATAATGTCCTGGATGTTGGCAGTTGTAGCACACTATTGGACCTTGGCCTCTTCCATATCCTCCTCTACCTCCTCCTCCACCTCTATATCTAGTTCAATCTCCTCACAGTGTGTTGTACTGAGGCCCTTGATTATACTACTCGAGGTTATACTATTGTTGCACATTATTATATTGAGGTGTTACCTGGTTAAACTAAGGTGAAACTTTCCCTATCATCCTTTATTCCTGCACCCTATAGGTATATGAATTTCTTTCCCTCGTCAACTCCATTGTCATACAATCTTTATCATCATGTCCCACTGACTTGCAAAAATTTCAATATGAGCTCCTGGGTACTGTCTGGTACTTCTGCATCATTGGACAATGATATGTATCATTCCCATGCGTCTTACAAATCTCACACCATGGTCCTCCTATTGGAAAAGGGTTTGATACTCCTATTTCCATGTACTGTGTGAAAGTTGGGCATTCATTCCTGTGGTTTCCTTCTGTCCTACATGTGTTACACCAAACAACATCCCTTTTCTATTTTCCCTTATTATGGTTCAATTGAAGTGTGAGGTTCTTCAGATCCTCCTTCAGTTCCTCTATTGTTGGATCTGTCTTTTGATACTAGTTATATTCTAGTTGTAGGGTTGTCTGTAGAGCCTCTTCTCGAGTTTGAAACTTCTGTTGTCTCAATGGGTATTTCAAATGTGGTAGAAATGAATTCAAAAATATATGTCTATGTTTCATGTTAGTCGTGGCATACTTCAACTTTCCCTTAAGACGCTTAAACCTATGATCAATCTCCCAAACAGATTCACCTAGTTTCTGTTTGATTTCAATTATCTCATTCATGTATTGATCTTCTAATATAGGCTTATGAAATTCATTGATCAATAGCTTCTTCACATGCACAATCATCCTTTTCATTCCTAGTGGATTGTTTACAACTAGGCTCATGTACCATTCCAATGCACATTCTCTTAGAATGATGGATAACTCAATTTTTTTTATATCCTCATCTTTAATCTTCTTTGATTCCCAGATCTTCTCACATATGAAAAAATTATTTTCAAGGTCCTCGTATGCCTCTCCCCGAAATTCTGGTATTATAATGGTGAGAACATGTCCTGCCATTTTGAACTGTGATGGACTACTACCTCCGCGCGGTGTAGATATTTTACTGCTGCTTTTTGAACTATATCCTCTAGTTGTTGCTCCTTATTTATATGTACCTCCTACTGTATTTCTTCCACTAAAATTTGGTTGTCTGAATGGTGGTGTTATTTTTGGTGTATTAGTTGCACATGGGGTTATGGGTTCCACACTGACACTGACATGGATGGGAGTTCTACCTTATGTTCCTGCCCTTGGACCTCTTGTCCTCCTTTCATATGTTACATGCATGATTTCATAAATATGATCTGTAGCACAAACATCATATACCTCTTCCTCATCACTTACCAAGATCTCTCTGTTCGCTATGGCTCTCTTCTTGTTATTCATGTTATATTGGTAGGGTACACTACTGCGCGTATTTAAATTTTTTCCCATTATCTTCTTTATTTGATCTTCCTTCATTATGATTTGGTCTATGGCCTCCTTATTCTTCCCCTTATCCATCTCCTCCTCCATTTATCCACCTCTTGTCAGTGCTTCACCCATTCCCCCATGCACACAGGGAAATTTAGTTGTCTCATTCCATCATCATCACACCTTTGTCATACAGTAACATCTTGATTGAAGTATACATTGATATGATATACCTAACTTTATGTCCTTTTAGAAACTACTACTTTGCTGTGTTGTAAGACTTCATGGTGTCTGTTGACACTCGAAACTGAAATGGGTTGCAGAAAATCAATCCCGAGGCAACCTCGAACCACTTTGGATTGGGAGCTTCCCTCCTCCAACCCGAGAGGGATCTCTCGAAAAATGTCACAATATGAAATTAAGTAAGCGTGAAAAAGGTGGGCAGATTTATGCGTAAATGATGGTCTTGGACTTTTAGAGTTTGGGGGTTAAAATAGGGAAATGCTCCATTGGGCATGGAGTCAAATGAAAAACGAAGAAAGGAGACGATAGCAGAGATCATTTAACTTGCAGAAAGTGCGGCAAAGTAAGTCTATATTTCAGCGCTTTAATTGTCATGATGTGGTAGTGGAAAGAGAAAGGAAAGGTCGATGTAGTAGAGAATATATGCAGAATTCTAGAAGTGTAGGTTGGTCTTACACCCATTGATAGTTGGTGTAGAGGAAAGACATCAAACAATTACAAAAAACCATAATCCATTCGTTATAGTAGTGGTCGTACTAAAGTATAATGAAGCACATCAGTTAGAAGAAAATGAAATGAAACGCAGTTATGATGGAATAAGGAAGAAATAACATTATGAAAATGATAACACATCATCTGTGAGTAAGGAACATATCAAATGAATTCCAAACAAATTTAACACAGCTGAAAAGGAGAAGAACATGCTGAAAGAAATCAACCGTGATGAATCTCATAGTCACAGGTAAAAAATCATCTTTATTACTCCAATCTGGTTTACAAAATAACTCAGTCATTACAATGAACCCCTCTTCGAAAGAGGTTTCCCCCCCAGTGCTGCGCTCGCGTGCCTCTCTCACCTTTTCATTACATACATCATCTTTTAAAAAGAAAAATAAAACTCTTATGTTCCGGGAATCTGAAACGTTTTGCCTTCTCCGGACTGTGCAACCGCCAGGTGCCTTTGCCGGCACTTTGAACTGTTACTGACGTAGGGAATCTTGTAAATGCCTTTGGCTAGGTGTTCATAATCCGGGCGATACATTTGACATAATCATTTACTTCCACTCTTGGGACACTGGCATGCCAAGAAGTCGTCAGTGCGTGTCTAATTTCTCATCTCAGGTTTTGTTTGTCGTTAAACTTTACTTAGTTATCTTGTTTAAAAATTTATTCATCCACAATCCAAGTGAATTACAAGCAAAAGTTGAATCATTTTCAGGGTTTTAGACTACAGATATCTGTCGTCCTCCAGCAAAACCTCATTTTCCTGCTCATTAAAACAATCACAATTCATTCATAGGGTCAGGCCACGCCACAAGAGAATCACCATTCAGTAAAGAAAGATGGGGGGTATTAACGATCTCCCTTCCTAGACGATGCTATTATGCTCTTGTAAACAGGCTGTATGAAGGTGTCTCTATAGATGCTGTTATAACCAGAATCTCTTCTTGATGTCCCAAACTCTGCAAACATGACATGCATTTTCAAAGTTTTCACGTAGTCTCGGATGTGCGACGTGGTCCAGTTTTTAATGAATGAAAGGTGAGCTGGAGATATGGATGAAGAAATCTAGTTGTCTGGATAAATATGTACCAAAGAAAAAACAAATGCCCAGAGCTTGGTGATTCCTTACGAAGTCTGTGCCTACTTGTTGAGTGAAACTGTTAGGGTTGTATACAACTCTGTCGGGATTGGAAGGTCCATAGAACCCTTCGTCTCCAATCTCTAACAGATGCTTAGGATCAATAGATTTCACATAGAGGGTCATCTCCTGAAACGTGTCACCTGAGGCATCAGACAGGTAGTGAGGTTCGTTCACAAGCCCCCAGGAAAATATGGTCGGGTTGTCCTTGTACATTGGTCACATTATTCTCTCTCCTCCTAACACCATCAAAACGAGTGGCCAACAATGGCTTCCTGCTCAACATCGCCTCTAGGAGTGTATGGTTGTTATAATGAGGACATTGGTGGTGAAAAGCGTGAAACCAGTTGCCACAGACTACTCCTCCAAGAAGAGCTCCTCAGGCAAAATGAATGCACCGTGCACACCGTATTGTTTCAAATCGAATTGAAGAAAGAAATAAACGGGACAATTCTTCAAAGGAATCCATTAATACAGTAATGTTACGGTGGGAGTAATCGAGAAGAGTCGGGCCTACAGACTCATCACCAATAATAATAATCAATCGAGCTAGAGAGTATTAGACCATCCTTAGAGTTGGCCTCCGTCGAAAGTCTTGCTGAATTGTCAGTCTGAAAGAGTGGCTTTATATGAAACAATGGTCCTGCCATCACTGGTGGTGACCTAAACCGAAAGGCTCTGCCCGTTCAGGTAGGAATTGTTCTGCCAGTTCTGTCCCCAATTGCGTGACATAGCCTGCCAACCGATCCCTGACCCTTTTATCGAAACGACGTGAACATCTCCATCTCCTAATTGAGAATAAACCTCCTTCCTTGGAGAAGAATGTACGTAGATGCTTTTTTGTTCAAGAACTTCTGCTGCGTCGACTACTTGTCAAGTTTTTCTTTCTCAAAATGAAAAAATGTCGATTCCTCAACTTTGCAACCAAATATTTTCCTTAGTTTTCCCATTGACGACCTGTTGCCACTCAGTAATTTTAATTGTGAGTAGACATTCTTTTCTCTGTCGTCGAATGCATTGAAAGCGTCATGATGATGCTTTCTGCGAGAGATTAGATAGCTTGCAAGAAAGATGAAACTGCAATATATTTCCTTGATGCAGCCGTGCTCAGATGGCTGCAGAGACTAGATAACGTGATTTGGCAGATCATGAGGCTTTACTTGAGTGTCGAAGCTGGGTCGATCTTCTTCATCAACTCCAATATTAATCTGGTGGAGTCCTCCCAGCTGCCACAAGACCCTGATAAGCAAGGTCTCCATTCCACCCGACACAACCTTGGTTTCATCGATCTCGACACTCGACATTCTTATTGAGTCTGACCAACACCTGAATGGTGAAAATATGAAGCTATCATTCATATTCATATGGAAACTGAAGCCGCTTATACGCATTTTCTTGAACTCTGCATAACTTGAAAGCGTATGACGCCCTTCCTTCAAAGGATGCTATGATTACTAGGATTTCGGCATAACTTCAGGTGCGGCCAATCCCAAATCTCATTCTTCATAGCGCTGATAACTGCAACTACTTTCAGACTTCTGGCAAGCTGCAACCCTGGACATAATCTCTCTCTCTTTTCTGGGGTTTCGAGGACTAATGAAGAAGGCTTGAGAGACTGATATATTATATATTCAGAAAACAATCGTCAGGAGGATCTAGATATAATAAAACATTGGTTTGTGTACAGTTTTTGATAAGTCAAGAAAATTCCTACTACAGATGGTGGTCAAAAGAATTCCCAGAACCAGTTTGTCCATATGCTAGAACCGTAGCATTGTAGCCATGGAACAAACCATCAACAAGTGGAGCAACACATTCTTCAAAATGGATGATGAAGGAGACCCAGTGCTACCATATACATGATCAAATGTAAATGAATGAGAACCAATTTGTACCTTGGGCAACACAGTCAATTTTGATATATGTTACAATAGTGTTTACTATAAAGTTTGTGATAAACCTTGCAACAATACTGTTTAACCAAAAATATACTACGTACGTGAATATGTTGTTAACTTGTTGTAACTATGCGATCTCCACTAAATTCCACTCAATATTTCTGATCCGATTTGTAGGGTGGTTTTATTTTAACCTCAATAGCCACTCTTGCAACACATGCAGGAAATCACAAAAATATACCTCATGCATGTCGCTAAACATGTAGTTGTATAGATATTTGCATGGTGTTATCTTAGGGTTTCTGTTATCTTTATGCGCAAACTCAAGCTCCTTTGTTTTCAACCATCTTTCGATCTCCAAATTTGATGGATTCCATGGTATGAGCATTCCCTTTTTATACCTTCATTCTCCACATGCTTCTTTTATAGATCCCATTCACTCAATCCCATGCAGTTCCATCCCGAAACGAAACCATTTGTTGGGTATTAATCTCTCTCTACCTACTTCTTGGGTTGACCCAAGTTCAGATATGAATCGATTTCCAGCAAAACCCTCTAAAACTATTGGCCCTCCTGGTAAACTAGAAGGCAACACAACACATAAGGTGTATTGTGCAGTCTCACCTGAGATAGTTCTATGAGTGACTGCAATTATCAGGTTCATACAGTCTAGGAAAGAGTGGGGATCTAAGATTGTAAATGATATTTCTCAATCCTTAACTGATTACTAAACTTATTATTATTAATATCTATTAATTTATTAAAACCTAACATGCGATCAAATAGGTCTATCTAACCACATATGTGTAAATCAGTCATTAACATGAATTAAGGATGATAAAACATTAAAATAAAGTAAATAAACATTCATTCATCACACAATAAATAGATTTTACCATGGTTCACCCTGTCCTGGGATATGTCCACAAAGATCTAGATTCTTAGGCTATTTATTATGTTATTGCAATAAATGTTGTTGCACACACTACAATTTTGATCATACAATTATGAGAATATGTACCACAACCTTGGTGAGGTGGACTAGATCACAACAGGATCCTCAACCTGTGATCTAACCCTCAAAATATGGCCTACTTGGCCCTTCTACAGATCAACAACTTATGGAATTATGGCACAATAACTCAAAAACCTGAACTACTACTTCCAACCCCCACCTAGACCTTCTAGGTTCTTATTTATACTAACTTACAAGCTTCATAGCTATTACAATCTCTTACCAAAACCCTAACCCTAACATGGTTTCTGTTATCACTAAAATTTCATCCGCAAATGGTTACAGGAATCCAACAGCTTCAAACAGTTATGAGTTCACCCATGGACCAAAATTACCAAAAAGGCATTTCCAAAAGGTCCAAAACTATACAACCAGTTATAAAATTAAGGTGTACTATGACTACACAGGGCATGCATGCACATGCGCCATCCATAAACGCAAGAAAAATGCACATACACACAATGCACGATTGTGGTCACTAAAAGCTGTGCATACCTGAGAACGACACATTTATGAGATTGGTCGGCCTTCCACCCACTTCTAGTTCATCTTCCAAGTTGATTTAAAATCCAAATCTCGGCTGGATCTGACTGGGTGGTTGTTCAAAGACCTAAAAATGCCCTAAACAACCCCTTTTCACACTAAAATCTAGTTGCACAATACCTCAAATTGATGCTATAAAACAAGGCCATGGGTGCACCACATTTTCAAGGAATTCATTTGCAAGGTTATGTTGCTGCTATTCTCTTGGGGAATCCTCTTTTCTCATCAAGAGCATACTAACATCATTACATTTGGGCAATCCATATCACCTCTTGAGTGGATTAGCTTGGGATTCTTTCACCATTTTTTTCAAAGTTGTAAGAAGAGCTTAGTTGTGGGGGTCCAAGAGCCCTTCCTTGGAGGAAGAAGGGACCCAAAGTCCTCTTTCTTCTTGGTGTTTTATTTTCACTAATATAATCCTTGCCATTGGTGACATGTTTCTTATTGGTTTTTTGTTCTTATGTCCTTATGCTCAATAGTTTAGTTGTTCTTTCATTTCTTAGTTTAATTCTTAGCTTAGTCTTTTATGTTTCTTTTTCTAACCCTTTCCTTTACTGTTCTCTTGCTTAGCTAACCCAACTAAGCTTGTAAGCACCTCTATTTTTCTCATTTAGGTGACAAAAGAGGCACAACATATTGGCGACTCCGCTGGGGAAAGGTATCAATTTCCTACCCCATTTGGGTTTTTCTAGCTCTTCTTTTGGTTTATTTAACCTACAGGTACCTTAACTGGCCCAAGCCAACCTGCAAAACACCCAATTCAAAACTGAATTGAGAGAATTCCATTTGGAATTTTCTTCACGGCCATGTGACAGGTGTGCGTAGGTTTATTGGCACATAGTTGCGCATCGTGCGCATGTGCACCGAAGTTAATGTGTTTTTCAGCAACCTCCGTGCACTTGAACCCAAAAGTCTGTTTTGGTTCGTGCATTGGTTCTTAGTGCACCTCTGTCTACTCTGAGGCCCGCGCACCTATGCAGAAAAATACACATTGTAAGCTTGTTTATGATTTGGGGAAGGCCCCTAGCCTTCTGAAAAATGATTTCATGCATCTTGTAATCTACACCACACTTAGTTCCCTCTCCATATAAAGGGATTAGTCAAAACACATAGGCACTTAGGGGGTTTAAAATCATTATTTCCTCTTTTGCTTTCATTTTTCCACATGGATGGCTTGCTTTGACTAAAAGTATAAATTGGAATCATTTGTAATCACATAAAACTTGCATTGGGACTAGAAGTTGGATAACAATCATTTAGTATGCTCTTCTCTCGCGCTTCAAAGTAACCTTGAGAATCAGAAAAAGGTTGTAGGACAATTTCATCTCCCTTAAAAAGACTAAAACCTTTAGGTGAGGACAACAACCCCCTCGAGACTCCTCTTAGTTTATTTTTCAAACACATCTCAA
>JZKD02S2212381.1:24003-39225 GCA_000966675.3 Picea glauca
GATTAATCCACAATGGGGATTTAATCCAATAACAAAATAATAAGAATGCTCTTCGCAGTTACATTATTTCAACATAGTCCACAACCCCAACAACCACCAATGTATGACACACCTCAATATCTGTCGGCATATGCAAGAACCCCTTATTATCTTCCACCCCCTTATCAACAACCATACCTTGTTTCCCTTCCTCCACCCCTCAGTGGGCCACCGCCGACACCCACAATACATCCACCAGTCCAAACAAGTTCTAGTACTCCCTCTACCTCATCTTATACTCTAAGTACTAGTGAAAGCACCACGCCTTCCTATGTACCTTACATATCATTACCCCCATAGAATCCATACTTTCGATTTCCTGGTCCCCCACTGCCCATGGATCCACCACAAGGACACCCTCATGTTGGGGTGAATTTTGTTCAACCCTCTCCCATTCAAAAATATCAAAATTTCAAAGAGCTAAATACAGAAAATCCGACCCATCCTTCGAATAATTCCAAAAAGAAAGGAAAAAACCAGAACAATCACAACCTAGGTCAAGGTGGGAATCACCCCCAACAGAACCAACCTACCGGGGGCACTCAAAACCAAGGGAATCAAAACCCCCAGGGGGGAAATAACAACAAACGTCAAGGGAAAAATAACAATAATCTTCGAACCAACTTCCCTTGTGCCCTTTGCGGTGAGTTTGGTCATTATACTCATCATTTCCCCCAAATCACTGATTTTAAGAGTCGGGAAATGGACCACATCCTCCAGCACCACCTGCCCCTCAGCAGGCCCCATAAAAATACGTGCAACAACCTCCCCCAACCATGCTGCATAACCCCATTCTGCACCATGGTGTGATGAACACCCAACAGGATATGCAACCTACCCCACCATAGTTGGGACAATATCTCAATCCAAACAATCCCATAGATCGTACTATCCTCCTCACCAGTGAGGAAGAAGTCCTTTTGCAAACATGTAGTTGTCAATACCGAGCACCCATTGAGTCTCCTCCCATTCTCCCAGAAACACTCCGAGCATGAACGTGACCCCCTTTGATGATCCCTCGCCCTAACATGAAAAAACCTCTTCGCATCCCTCACATCCCATTGCATAGCAATGTCCACAACCCGCAGGCTAGGGTAGCTCATAATTACAGTTTGGTCGATGACTTAGCACAATCCTCAGCTACCATGTTAGTCTTAGAAGTCCTTCAAACTTGTCCCACTCAACGAAAATCATTACTTTCCATATTGGGGGCAATTGACCCCGTGGAGACTCAACTCATCACATTTGATATCGACAGTGGGGAGCCTTGTCTTCCTGCTCTCATCACTTTTCAAATCCAAGTGAAAATTCAAAAAATCACAGTTCATTGATGCATCATCGATGAAGGTGCATCCACATGCATCATGCCCAAATCTGTATGGAAAAAACTTGGTTCCCCCGAACTCATACCATCTTCCATTACCTTAAGATCTTATGACAGACAACCATCTTCTCCCAAAGGACTCTTCCAAAATGTCCCTGTAGAACTCGGGGGTAAGACCATTCTCATCGACATTGAAGTTATCGACACCCCACTCGATTAAAATATCTTGTTCGGTTGTAGTTACATGTATTCTATGAAGGCAATTGCCTCTTATGTCTTTCGAACCATGATGGTTTCCCATAACAGGAAGATCATTACAATTAACCAAGTTTCACATTATGAGCCTAAACCTTCTGCCAACATTGATAACATTCTCCCTCTCATCCACTCTAATCATGAAGCATACCCACTCATTGAAATGGGTCCTGGAATTTTCAAAGACCCATCATTGTTAGGAAATTACCATGGTGCACCATTGCTCCTTCATCCTTCCAATCAGGTATGTGTCGTATCATCCAATGGAATTGACATTGAGAATACCCTTCCTCCCAGGGAGGCTTCTCTCATATCTGACGTCCCACTAGTCGTAGAGCCCTTCCCTCACGAGCCTCCTGGGAACTCGTCGACTCCACTAGTTCACGATTTCACCTCACCCCAAGGCCATGTCCCAGTTTTGGAAATAGTTCCCGAAGCCATTACTCAAATCCCCTTCTTTTACCATCCACTAGGCATACAAGCTTTCCAAGTGGCCATGACGCTTACTCTCCCTAATATGGTGTTGGAAATCCTAGTTTGGTATTTGCATCCACTAGAGATGGTTCCTCAACCATCCCTTCTCCCCAAAAAAGAAGGAATCCCAATGACGATTCCCATACTCACTCCCACCATACCCTCTACACCCCCACTCACTAACCTCCCTGCCACAACTGGGGGCAAGCGAAATAAGAAGGAGTCCACAGCTCCACTTCCCCCACGCATCAAACCTCCTTGCACGCCATGTGAGAAAGATGGACACCCAACCAACGAATTCCCATCTTTACCTAGGTTACATAACCTAATTCAACTCAATCAAACACTATCACCATTCGTCCCTTTAGAAAATACTGCCACTACCTCCCCTAACGAAAGTAGCAAAGGGCTGCAAACCAAATTCGCTTGCACCATATGTTCAGAATATGGCCATTATACACACCATTGGCCAATGCTACCTGACTTCCGCCAGACATTAGTAGTAGTACGCCAAATCTTCCAGCACGAACCCAATCTAGTTACATCATCCCTACCAAACATCACTGACATCCATTATGTCACGACTTCAGTCAATGAATGTATGATATGCCCTTGCTCTCTATACAAATCCTTAGATCATTTTACATACCAATGTCCTATGATCATTGAATATAGGCAATGCCAATTGACCCTGATTCAAACCCCTGCACCCCCTACAGAATCGATGATTAACCTTACCTCATAACTAGAGATTCTTCATATCATTTCTCTTGAACCAGAGGCACTCCCTATTCCTCTGTGGTTCTTGGATGACTTATACAATGATTTACCACCAAATCCCCCCAATTCTCCTGTTCATTTCCCTACGGAAATTTTACATGAAACTACCACTGGCACTCCTTAGTACCTCAATATTTGGTTTATGTCGAGTGAACCATCACAATCTCATTGCATTTCTCCCCTTGCTTCTTCATCCCCAAAGGAAAACCACACGGTGATAGTCACTGATATCACTCTTTTAGATCCCTTGTATTCCTTCCAATTCCACTATGATGAGGACATACTTGAGGAATTAAACACCCTCGACTACCCATGGGATGTGCTACACCACCGAGCACTCTTCTTTCCACAAGAAGCTTTCATGCTTCCTAACCAACACCCCATATACACAGTTGAAACCAAGAATTTTATCCCATCAGGGAATATCGACTGGTTCAACAACCCCATCTCTGCCCCTGATGCTTTTGAAGAAGGAAATATGGCCAACATTTCCCCTACCATCAAAATCAATATTTCCATCCAAAATGGAGTCGTCGAGGAAATCACCATTGGCGCCGCATGCACTCCTCAAGATATCACAGCCTATAAAGCTCTCTTCCAAGAATATCGGGATATTTTTTCCTGGTCATACATAGAAATGCTTGGCCTTGATCCCTCTATTTTAGAACATCACATAGACACATGGCCTAATATCACACCGATTCACCAAAAAAAACAACCGCTACACCCATCCAAAGAAACAACCATTAAAGTCGAGATTGACAAATTACGTGCGGTTGGGTTCATCTACCCCATTGCCTATACCTCATGGGTTTCCAACCTTGTACCCATTAACAAAAAATAGGGCATTATCCATGTATGCATGGACTTTCGCGATCTCAATCACACATGACCCAAAGACAACTTTCCAACACCTTTCATAGATCAAATTATCGACGACTGCACATGCCACGAGGCTTTGTCCTTCATGGACAATTTCTCTAGTTATAATCAAATCAAATCCATCCAACCGATCAATAAAAACTTCATNCCACTCATTGAAATGGGTCCTGGAATTTTCAAAGACCCATCATTGTTAGGAAATTACCATGGTGCACCATTGCTCCTTCATCCTTCCAATCAGGTATGTGTCGTATCATCCAATGGAATTGACATTGAGAATACCCTTCCTCCCAGGGAGGCTTCTCTCATATCTGACGTCCCACTAGTCGTAGAGCCCTTCCCTCACGAGCCTCCTGGGAACTCGTCGACTCCACTAGTTCACGATTTCACCTCACCCCAAGGCCATGTCCCAGTTTTGGAAATAGTTCCCGAAGCCATTACTCAAATCCCCTTCTTTTACCATCCACTAGGCATACAAGCTTTCCAAGTGGCCATGACGCTTACTCTCCCTAATATGGTGTTGGAAATCCTAGTTTGGTATTTGCATCCACTAGAGATGGTTCCTCAACCATCCCTTCTCCCCAAAAAAGAAGGAATCCCAATGACGATTCCCATACTCACTCCCACCATACCCTCTACACCCCCACTCACTAACCTCCCTGCCACAACTGGGGGCAAGCGAAATAAGAAGGAGTCCACAGCTCCACTTCCCCCACGCATCAAACCTCCTTGCACGCCATGTGAGAAAGATGGACACCCAACCAACGAATTCCCATCTTTACCTAGGTTACATAACCTAATTCAACTCAATCAAACACTATCACCATTCGTCCCTTTAGAAAATACTGCCACTACCTCCCCTAACGAAAGTAGCAAAGGGCTGCAAACCAAATTCGCTTGCACCATATGTTTAGAATATGGCCATTATACACACCATTGCCCAATGCTACCTGACTTCCGCCAGACATTAGTAGTAGTACGCCAAAGCTTCCAGCACGAACCCAATCTAGTTACATCATCCCTACCAAACATCACTGACATCCATTATGTCACGACTTCAGTCAATGAATGTATGAGATTCCCTTGCTCTCTATACAAATCCTTAGATCATTTTACATACTAATGTCCTATGATCATTGAATATAGGCAACGCCAATCGACCCTGATTCAAACCTCTGCACCCCCTACAGAATCGACGATTAACCTTACCTCATCACTAGAGATTCTTCATATCATTTCTCTTGAACCAGAGGCACTCCCTATTCCTCCGTGGTTCTTGGATGACTTATACGAGGATTTACCACCAAATCCCCCCAATTCTCCTGTTCATTTCCCTACGGAAATTTTACATGAAACTACCACTGGTACTCCTTAGTACCTCAATATTTGGTTTATGTCGAGTGAACCATCACAATCTCATTGTGTTTCTCCCCTTGCTTCTTCATCCCCAAAGGACAACCACACGGTGATAGTCACTGATATCACTCTCTTAGATCCCTTGTATTCCTTCCAATTCCACTATGATGAGGACATACTTGAGGAATCAAACACCCTTGACTACCCATGGGATGTGATACACCACCGAGAGCTCTTCTTTCCACAGGAATCTTTCATGCTTCCTAACCAACACCCCATATACACAGTTGAAACCAAGGATTTTATCCCATCAGGGAATATCGACTGGTTCAACAACCCCATCTCTGCCCTTGATGCTTTTGAAGAAGGAAATATGGCCAACATTTCCCCTACCATCAAAATCAATATTTCCATCCAAAATGGAGTCGTTGAGGAAATCACCATTGGCGCCACATGCACTCCTCAAGATATCACAGCCTATAAAGCTCTCTTCCAAGAATATCAGGATATTTTTTCCCGGTCATACATAGAAATGCTTGGCCTTGATCCCTGTATTTTCGAACATCACATAGACACATGGCCTAATATCACACCGATTCACCAAAAACAACAACCTCTACACCCATCCAAAGAAACGGCCATTAAAGTTGAGATTGACAAATTACGTGCGGCTGGGTTCATCTACCCCATTGCCTATACCTCATGGGTTTCCAACCTTGTACCCATTAACAAAAAATAGGGCATTATCCATGTATGCATGGAATTTCACGATATCAATCACGCATGTCCCAAAGACAACTTTCCAACACCTTTCACAGATCAAATTATCGATGACTGCACAGGCCACGAGGCTTTGTCCTTCATGGACAATTTTTCTAGTTATAATCAAATCAAATCCATCCAACCGATCAATAAAAAACTTCATTCACCACCCTTGGGGTAATTTTGCATATCGTGTCATGCCTTTTGGTCTAAAGAATGCTGGCACAACTTTCCAATGGGCCATGACATACATTTTTCACAATCTAGCTCATATCATCCTCGCATACTTGGATGACCTCACAGCCCGATCCAAAAAATGCACCCAACATCTTGATGATTTACGGACCATCTTCCAATGGTGTCATCAGTACAACATCCGCTTGAACCCCCTTAAGTGCATGTTTTGTGTCACTGCTGGGCACCTCCTCGGATTCATCGTTTCCCAAAATGGTATTACAATGGATCCCCTCAAAGTCCAGGCCATCACAGAAATTCCACCCCCCCAGAATTTACGCCAACTCCAGAGCCCTCAAGGAAACGCTAACTTTCTATGACGATTTGTCCCAGACTATGCCACTCAAGCACACAGTTTCCTTCGATTACTACACCACGATATCCCATTTCACTGGGATGAACATGCCCAAAAAGAGTTCGATGATCTTAAAATGGCACTTTCCAATGCCCCTTTAATTAGTTCACCCGACTATAATCGTGACTATATCCTCTACATATTAGCATCAACTGTCTTAATAGCATAAGTTCTCGTTCAAATCAGTAATGAAGAACATGAGCATGTCATTTACTACATTAGTAAAAACCTTTTAGGGCCACCCTCGAAGTATAATCACGAAGAGAAACCAACCCTTGCAGTCATCCTCGTAGCCCAGAAACTGTGCCAATACATTTTTCTTCGCACGACTAGGGTCATAGCAGATTCCAAACCTCATTCCGGGAGCTCCGGGTGTCCATTTTTCAATCCGTATTTATCCATGAGATCAACATCCCGTCATCTACATCAAGACAGTCCCCAGGCCATTTTTTATCCTTAGCCCCTGGGGCACCATTTTTGCATACCCCATCCAGGTACGCATGCTTATGTTCAAAATTATCAAATAAATGCTTGTATGTTCGATTCTCATCAAATATTGTTCATGTTAGGTATTTGGTTTTCATGTGTGCAGGTACTTGGTCATCATACATTAGTGCAACCCCTTCAGGTATATAATCAACACTGGCATGTAATCATTCCCTCTGAATCTCAATTGCATCTCCAGTCACACCCTCTGAAATTTTCCTTTAGGATCCCCATCTCCGGCTCTGTAGTACCGACACCTCCATTTCATTTTGGGTACTGTCACTTGGTAGCACTCTCCCCCACATGAGTTGTCCCATTCATAGCACATTTTGGCACTTTGACACTCATGTTGTTTTTCAACCCTATAGGGATGAGAGTCCCGATAGTCTTACATCATGTCGTGAATCAACCACATACTCCTTCTCCTCATTTTTCTAGCTTTCCCAAATGGACTCCCAAGTTATCTCTTCAAGGTTCTATTTTGACTACGCCTCCGCAGTATCATTAACCCTCCATTTCATCCACAATCAATTTTCCCATTCACAAATTTCCCTCCATTCCATCTACCTCATACAGAAACCCAACCATGGGCCCCCCAAACTCCACCAGTTCTCCAAGCACATTGCACCCTCAGCGACCCAACCATATTCCATTAGGGCACCCATTTCTGTAGTTGTACACTCATCCCAAATTATTCTTTATTCATTTGATATTTGTAAAAAGCCTTTGTTTCCAGCATTTACATATCTTTTTGTCGTCCCCTTCGGCAACCTTCTTCCCTCTTTTGGCCAACGTAACCCATGTCGCCCTTGGTTTGGGCACTCCTTATCATCTACCCCTGTTGACATCGTCCATATACTCCGAGTATCCCACAGGCCACTTACCTCTTCTCTCTAAGTTTGTTCACTTTGTCCCACCTCTGGCACAACTTATCCCATGTCTTGTTGTCCCCCTGACACTCGACCTCGTTGAATGGTTGTGGCCACTTATACTTTGTCCATGTACCTCCTTAGTTCCTAACCTCACCTAGTATATTTCACGAAGCCCTTTGCTTCTTGGAGTCATGTCCCCATTTTTTCGACATCAACACAGTTTCCAGAAGGGTGATAGTATCTTGAATCTCATTTTCCCTTCCAATGAGACGTCTCAGATGGCACAGGAAGAACCATAATTTCTCCTTGCTGTCGTTGACCCCCATAACATTCGACTTCAACAATTTCTCATGTTATGGTGGGTCTTACTTTGCGACTATTGCAGTTATTTCTTATATATTTTCTGAAGACCTCTGAACTTGGCTGGTCTATCAAATCCATGATACTCCTTACGGGTGTTAGTGCCTATTGTTCAGAGTATGTTCCTCCTCATAATGGTCCTCTTCCTTTATCACAACCTCCCCCGAGGGCGCTGCAGTTGTCTACATCAACACACTATTTTAGTTACCATGCAACACCCTNACATACATTTTTCACAATCTAGCTCATATCATCCTCGCATACTTGGATGACCTCACAGCCCGATCCAAAAAATGCACCCAACATCTTGATGATTTACGGACCATCTTCCAATGGTTTCATCAGTACAACATCCACTTGAACCCCCTCAAGTGCATGTTTTGTGTCACTGCTGGGAACCTCCTCGAATTCATCGTTTCCCAAAATGGTATTACAATGGATCCCCTCAAAGTCCAGGCCATCACAGAAATTCCACCCCCCCCAGAATCTACGCCAACTCCAGAGCCCTCAAGGAAACGCTAACTTTCTATGACGATTTGTCCCAGACTATGCCACTCGAGCACACGTTTTCCTTCGATTACTACACCACGATATCCCATTTCACTGGGATGAACATGCCCAAAAAGAGTTCGATGATATTAAAATGGCACTTTCCAATGCCCCTTTAATTAGTTCACCCGACTATAATCGTGACTATATCCTCTACATATTAGCATCAACTGTCTTAATAGCATAAGTTCTCGTTCAAATCGGCAATGACGAACATGAGCATGTCATTTACTACATTAGTAAAAACCTTTCAGGGCCACCCTCGAAGTATAATCACGAAGAGAAACCAACCCTTGCAGTCATCCTCGTAGCCCAGAAACTATGCCAATACATTTTTCTTCGCACGACTAGGGTCATAGCAGATTCCAAACCTCATTCCGAGAGCTCCAGGTGTCCATTTTTCGATCCGTATTTATCCATGAGATCAACATCCCGTCATCTACATCAAGACAGTCCCCAGGCCATTTTTTATCCTTAGCCCCTGGGGCACCATTTTTTCATACCCCGTCCAGGTACGCATGCTTATGTTCAAAATTATCAAATAAATGCTTGTATGTTCGATTCTCATCAAATATTGTTCATGTCAGGTATTTGGTTTTCATGTGTGCAGGTACTTGGTCATCATACATCAGTGCAACCCCTTCAGGTATATAATCAACACTGGCATGTAATCATTCCCTCTGAATCTCAATTTCATCTCCAGTCACACCCTCTGAAATTTTCCTTTAGGATCCCCATCTCCGGCTCTGTAGTACCGACACCTCCATTTCATTTTGGGTACTGTCACCTGGTAGCACTCTCCCCCACATGAGTTGTCCCATTCATAGCACATTTTGGCACTTTGACACTCATGTTGTTTTTCAACCCTATAGGGATGGGAGTCCCGATAGTCTTACATCATGTCGTGAATCAGCCACATAGTCCTTCTCCTCATTTTTCTAGCTTTCCCAAATGGACTCCCAAGTTATCTCTTCAAGGTTCTATTTTGACTACGCCTCCGCAGTATCATTAACCCTCCATTTCATCTACAATCAATTTTCCCATTCACAAATTTCCCTCCATTCCATCTACCTCATATAGAAACCTAACCATGGGCCCCCCAAATTCCACCAGTTCTCCAAGCACATTGCACCCTCAGCGACCCAGCCATATTCCATTAGGGCACCCATTTCTGTAGTTGTACACTCATCCCAAATTATTCTTTATTCATTTGATATTTGTAAAAAGACTTTGTTTCCAGCATTTACATATCTTTTTGTCGTCCCCTTCGGCAACCTTCTTCCCTCTTTTGGCCAACGCAACCCATGTCGCCCTTGGTTTGGGCACTCCTTATCATCTACCCCTGTTGACATCGTCCATATACTCCGAGTATCCCACAGGCCACTTACCTCTGCTCTCTGAGTTTGTTCACTTTGTCCCACCTCTGGCACAACTTATTCCATGTCTTGTTGTCCCCCTGACACTCGACCTCGTTGAATGGTTGTGGCCACTTATACTTCGTCCATGTACCTCCTTAGTTCCTAACCTCACCTAGTATATTTCACGAAGCCCTTTGCTTCTTTGAGTCATGTCCCCATTTTGTCGACATCAACACAGTTTCCAGAAGGGCGATAGTATCTTGAATCTCATTTTCCCTTCCAATGAGACGTCTCATATGGCACAGGAAGAACCATAATTTCTCCTTGCTGTCGTTGACCCCCATAACATTCGACTTCAACAATTTCTCATGTTACGGTGGGTCTTACTTTGCGACTATTGCAGTTATTTCTTATATATTTTCTGAAGACCTCTGAACTTGGCTGGGCTATCAAATACATGATACTCCTTACGGGTGTTAGTGCTTATTGTTCAGAGTATGTTCCTCCTCATAATGGTCCTCTTCCTTTATCACAACCTCCCCCGAGGGCGCTGCAGTTGTCTACATCAACACACTATTTTAGTTACCATGCAACACCCTTCCCTTTTGAGTTACATGACATGAGCATTGGGCATGCCCATCTCATTTGTACACAATTTATTTTTACACACCTTATGGAAGGTTGGGTCCTACAGGTTCCCTTCTCCCTCCAATGGGTCACTCTTGATACTCTCACTATCGCTCTCTCTTACAACGACACTCTCAGTAGAAGAAACATTGATGAATTTTGGCTATACATATGCTCCTAACCTCATCCATCAGGGGGCATCTGTTATCACTAAAATTTCGTTCGCAAATGGTTACAAGAATCCAATAACTTCAAACAGTTATGAGTTCAACCATGGACCAAAATTACCAAAAAAACATTTCCAAGAGGTCCAAAACTATACAACCAGTTATAAAATTAAGGTGTGTTATGACTACACAGGGCACGTGTGCACATGCGCCATCTAGAAACGCAATAAAAACACACATGAACATGATGCGTGACTATGGTTGCTAAAAGCTATGCACACCTGAGAACGACACATTTATGAGATCGGTTGGCCTCCCACCCACTTCTGGTTCAACTTCCAAGTTGATTTGACATCCAAATATCGGCCTCCCACCCAACTAAGCTTGTAAGCACCTCTATTTTGCTCATTTAGGTGACATAAGATGTGCAACGGTTTCTTTTCCTACTCGTGTGCCTTTCATGCTTTCCTCCTTTGCATGCATATTTTCCTTCCAATTGTCTTTTTCCAAATTAATCTTTACCTTCCAAAAATGGAATTTTCCTGAAAATCAGCCTACACCCAACAAGTTGGAAGTTATTTTTTGAAGTGATATTATTGTATGAATTGAATTCATTAAAAGAATGATATACCACTAGGCACGGTAAAGGATGAAGTCCTGAGATAAATATAAAATCTATCATCTTTTGAATGCAATCATATGACATAATAACATGCCATGATTTTATTGGTTATGAGTTAATAACCAAATCATTAAAGGGGTATGACCTTGTTGTAGAGAAAAATGTCTGTAAAGCTAGTCATGTGTGAGACCATGACATGGTTGGTCATGGAAAGTTTATAGTTCCACACAAGTATCCAATGAAATTCCTACTTATAATTAATGTTTGGACTACAACCTTTTTTCTAACATTGAGGAGCACCACATGATTTTATTCTTGGTGTAGTGTTTGGCTCGAAAATGAATGCATCCAAATGGTTGAGAAATAATTAGGAAGTCTATGGATGATGTGTCGAATCATTAGATATACCTTCCAATTCACCATGGTGGGATGCATGACTTAGATAAAGGGCATTATGAAACCAATGCAAGGGTGCATTGAATAGTATGCATGAATAAATCATGAAAGTGTGAAAGTGGTAGTTTGCACACATGCATGATAAGGTAGAGTTGTGTATGCTTCAAGACATTATTGAATGCATTTTGGCAAATTCATGCATATATTGTAGTTCATAGAAAATATTATGCTAACAATTGAAATGTTGTAACTATGACCAACTTATGAAGTTGATAACATTTCGAGAGTTGTTAGACATTGCAACAAAATAAGTTGCAGGATAAAGTAGTAACATGAGGATAGACAACAAAACAAATCTGCCAGGGGAACATAGTAATGAAAACAATGATGGATAGAAAAAGGAAAATCTTGGTTTCTGATAGTACATGTACAAAGAATGATAATCTCATTCCAATTAATCAATGAATTGATAGTTGTGATTGAATTGTTAAGTGTAAACAATTTTGAGATATTTTTGTGAACTTTTTAAATTAGTACAATAAAAGTATGCAGTACATGAAATACTGACAATATGTTTGGATGAATGCAAACTAGGAGTAATGAAGAAAAATTGGTTCAAGTATGAAACTGTTGAAATCCATAAGAAATATTGATTCTTGCTGCTACAACAACCAAGAAATTATGATATGGAATCTCATAATTGGGGAAATTTGAATTTCCCTTATAAAACAAATTTGAATTTCTAAATGAAAATTTCATGATATTATCTCATGAATAATGTATGTGTTTAATACATATGGGATGATGGTTATTGAATCTATAATGCTTTGGAAGAAAAGATACCATTGGGAGAGTAGAGCCCTATGATTTCTATAGATATTTGACCCTTGATGGGGGTCTGGCAATGAGTTGGCACTCTCCTTGTATGTGAAATACTTGGCAATATGGATTGCCATAAGACTATGTAGCAATGAAGGGATGCCTAATCCTAGAAGAGTGAGTGCAACAAGGAAGAGGCAACTAAACAATGCATATGGCATGGTGGCTAGAATCATGAAAGTGTGTCAGAAAACAACAACGAACAAAATTCTTTCTTGAAACAGATCTCTGGAGTAGAGAAAAATAATCACAGCTAATGTATGGAGACATGAATTATTCACTTGGAAAGAAGAACACTAGAAAGAAACAAGCTTCAATAGGAAAGACATGGATATTTTTGAAGAATTTGTTTTGTACATCATATATAATGCATTGAGGAAAATGCATAAATAAGGGGAAGAGGAATGTAATACCCCAAGTTGATCCCTAGTTATAATTGTACATATGATTTATAAGATGGTGAGCCAAGATATTAAAGGCTAGAGGCATGTGTGATTATTAGGCTAGATAGACTATATGCTAAAAGGCTAGTGAGAATATCATTGTAATATGTAAGGACACTCATATTATTAATAAAAATAAATCATCATTGCAGACCAAACAGAAAAAATGAGTATGGGGGATAGAATTCCACTAGAAGGGAAAGGAGGCCTAAGAGTATAGGAAGAGGGGCTAAGCCAAGGGGGCTTAATCCCAAGGGAATATTACAATAATGTTTCCTAAAATATAATTATATGATATTTTATCCTAAGTTCCTAAGGATGGGGAACATATCACCAAGTGGGGGAAAGTGGGACAATATAGTTCCCAAAATGACAAGTGTCAAGTTGGGGACATGCAAATATAAAGTGGTAAATTGGTGTAATTTCCAGGATTCCCATCATTATTTCTATGAATCCTATGATTTGTACCTTTTGGCCATCCATCGTTGGTACCTATAATTGGAAATATTTGGAGCTGATGGTAACCGATAAATCTGGGTAATTAGAGTTGAAGAAGCATGTTTTCAGGAGTGCGTACATTTTGAAGAAGCATGTTTTCATTCCTGTGTGCATTTTGAAGAAGTGGGTTGTAAGGCCTGTGAGAATTCTCTCCGGGTGAGATAACTACTAGGATTTGTTTCCATGTTGATCCGAATCAGATCTAACAAGAACAATTGGCTATCGATATAGGACACAAAGATGAAAAACACATGCATTGTTAAGGCTATGAGTGATGGAGGAGATTGACTTGTTGGCGTGAAGAGCCCCATGTCATCATGATTGATGTCCAATTTTGTATGTAATGTATGAAAAGTCAGGTAGTATATGGTTGTATGAAAATTAATAAAGAAACACTCATAATACCTTTCCCACGTGGAATAAAATACAAATAAATAAATAAATGGAGGAGAGATGAATTGGAGAGAATTTGAAGCGTTGGGGATGCCTGGCCTTCCATTTATTCTTCCAGTCAACTCAACATTCTATATAATGTATCCCCACAAAGAAAAAATTGGTTCTTTTCCTGTGAATGATGTAGAGAGGCTTCCTAGATGTTACTAAGGAGCATAGACATGTACCATAGAGCATGCAACTTGCCCATTGTTGAATAAATAAGAGTCTGACTAAAGCCAAAAGAATGATGGTTTTCCCATTTTGGGTTTCCAAGGTAAAAATATGGGTCTATGTGTAATTATTGTCATGGTTTATGTTTGATTAGGAATGTTTAATGTATGCACTATGATTTAATGGTCGTTTGTGTATATTCTAGAGTTGTGAAATTCATATTGTTATTTATGAGATTGTTTTATATTAATATGGTTCTCAGTGTTTTAATACACTAGACTAAAAACTCTTTAATTGTAACAGTGCAATGATTTTAGAGGTTGAAAATTGACGACCCTCCTCCCATAGTCGTTTCTATTCACTCAGGGTTTTCTAATTTTTTTTTCCAGTCGTTGAGCTTATTCTCGACCTTGTTGGGTGTTTTTCCTTTGGCCATAAATAATATACGTTATATATATATATATATATATATATATATATATATATATATATATATATATATATATATATATATATATATATATATATATATATATATATATGTTTGGGTGTGTGTGCGTATGGAGATATTGTAACTTGTGTGTCTCACATAAGTAGCTAGAAAGGGAGAGAATCTAAATACTAGAAAACAATTGAATTATACTAGCATTTAAAAATGCTACTAGGTCAGATGTTGCAGACATGTGAGAATGCTCAGAACACCATCCAATTGCAACTAGATGAATTCCATATGCTTATTCAATAATTATTGTCTCGACTCCTTTCCTCCAGCTCAACTACGTTAGTAACAACAACACAGAAAAGAAAGCCAACAATAATAATGCCTCCCTAGGAGCCTCAGGATCCCTCTCTAGTTGAATAATTAGCATGCATTTATTTTTTTCTTTTTGTATAATGA
>JZKD02S2212392.1:16791-28683 GCA_000966675.3 Picea glauca
ATTAATAAGGCCTTTCAATAAAATAGAATAAGGCGGATGTAAGAAGACCTAATAGAAGCTTCCGCTTCTAAAAGGATCTTCCTCTAGATGCTTCTCTTGATAGACATATTTAGTACAAATAAGGGTCGAGGGTATGAAAACCCTATCTTGGAGATTTTTGTAACAGAGTGTTGCTCAACTGGAGGTTGCCCCCTCGAAGAGGCCCGTGAACATTGCTTTCTGAATCAAAGTGTTATTTCTGTTGTTGTTCTTATATCATTTATGTGTTATTGTGGAGATTATGTTGGTTATATTACTGTTATTCTACCATTTCTAGCATTTTATTTCTATTCTGCATACTTTTTATATCTGGTGTATTACATGAAATTCCATTGGGTTAGAAGATGTACTGGACAATGAAGGGGCTAAGAGCGAGCATAGAGAGTACAATATGAAGTGGGGAAAATGGATTCTTGAAAACTCAAAGAGGACCACCCTTGTATTAATAAACAACATAAAGATCCCTCATATTGGGTGATAAGGATGGGAAATCATGAAGTTGATAGTTGTCTAATGGTGGAGGTAATGTCTTCCTAGTGTGAAGAGTATGAAGATATATAGTTGAGTAAAATGAAGGCCATAATGGCTTATCCTCTAGACAATAAGTTTAATCGTATCCACCCTCATTGGTCACATTTTGGTACATATAGAATCATGGTTGTATGAGGAAAGGAAATGGAAGTATTTATGAATAATACAATGATAGTTAAGTAGGTATATTATCTTCACTTGGAATTTATGATGATATTTACCATGGGTATGATGCAAAGTTGACATCCTAATTCATACTATTCTTTTAATAGTTATGTTCCACATAAACCTTTCTCTTTCAAAGTGGGATTCTTGGGAATCAAAGTGGGATATCAAAACAAGGAATTGGACTCCCATCTAATGGATTTTGAGTCTTCTCCTTCATAGGCCATTAGGGTTGTTCTATGAGAAGGAAAAAATAGTAGGGAAATGGAAAAAACAAACATGAGGAAGGAAATCATACCATGAGATGGATTTTGAGACCTCCCCTTCATAGGCTATAATATCCCTCGACAAAGCCGCAATTGTAATTATGAATTGTAAACATGTTTGTTAGGCTGGTGAGTCGAGTTATAATAAGCTAGGAGGATTATGTGATGATTAGGCCAGAGAGCCTAGGATGCCAAGGCCAGGATCCTATTTTGTATATGTAATTATGCAGATCATTAATAAAAATTACACATCACTGCGTGTAGACCAACCAAGAAGAAATAATATGGGGGACTAAGCTTCACTAGGTTGGGTAAGGGAGGGGGCTGAGAGATTGGGGGAAAAGGGCTAAGTTTAAGATCTTAAACCCAAGAGAATAATATATAATTATTATTCTAAAGGTTGTAGAGAGGATATTAATTTATTCTAAGTTCCTTTAGGGAGGGGAATGAGTTTCAAGTATATAGGAACGTGCTCCTAGAGATCCAAGTCTCATCCAAGATGCATGTAGATTTAGGGGGGGATTCTCACCATTCGAACCAGGCAAGTCATCCCTTACCGTGACTCATTGATGCACTGAGCAAGTATGTAGTGAGACATTCCGCCATTGTCAAATTCTAAGACACTCGAACCTCTACTACATGCCTGAATGGTTACCCTTGTGGCACCTATAACCTACGAATTTCCTACGTATTGTTTTGTCATTACCATCCAGTTTATGTTTCTTTTGTAACCATGTCGGTGTGTTGAGAAGAGGGACTGAAGAAGCGGGTTGTCAGTCCCATGGATAGAAAAAACAAGTTGACAGGCCTATGAGAAACTCTCTTTAGGTGAGATACTGTGTTGAGGAAGTGAGTTCTCCTGGAGGAAGTCCAATAGCAGTTTCAAAGCTCTAATAATTCCTAATCCGTCCTATTGTTGAAGCTCAAGGAAAGGGAGGTGTAGTAGCCGATGGACTGTTGGACAGTGAAGGTGTACACTCCTGGGGTGGGACAGGCATGTGGGGAATGAGAGTCTGTGATTTATGGGTGTAAGTGGATTCTTGGAGGAAATCCTTCCTGTAGACTGGTGCAACTTCCTATTGTCCTTTCCTAGCCTAGAAATCCATTTCTCGATGGAGTTTAGTCCCATCTCGAGGGTGACCCACTGCTGAGAGTGATGAGTAGCGTGGTCTATGGCTGGTAGGTTTGTGGAATGTCTGCATGCAGTTGGTGGACTTCTATTAAAATATAAGTACCACTTCAATGTTCATTTACATGATGTGTATTTGTACATGTGTTATAATTTATGATTAATTCCTGTATATGTTGTATGTGTAGGCTTATTGTTATTTCTACATTAATATGTGTATTAACATAATATATTTTCTATTTATGTTATACATATATGCATATGACAATTGTTATTTCTATGAGGTAACATTCCCTGGTATAGGTGGCCTGGAGGTGTATGATGTTTCCACAAGTATCTCTGTGTAGCATATCCCACCAGGTTAAGGATGGGTATGTTATAAATTGGTATCATAGCATTATCTGGAGTAGCATGGGCCGACCCGGGTGGCCGAGGATGTTACAAATTGGTATTAGAACAGGAGATGTTTCTGAAGTGATGTTTCCCGACCAATTGGGGGATGGGGACGTTACAAATTCGTATCAGAGCCATGGTTTCAACACTGAGCCTCGATGGGACGGGAATGTGGAAGTTGAAGAAAAGGTTTCAAAAAGGAATTGTTGTCGAAATGAACAAAATTGAATTTCATAGACCAGTTTTTGACACTGAGCCTGAATTAGGCAGTATAAGTGGTTATGGAATCAAAATCTCAGAGCAAATTGTTGTTGACAGGGACAAAATTTGAATTTTAGAGCGTCCCAGAGTGCCAAGAGAACACCTTGGTCGTGTTTGGAAGCTTAGGTATAGCGGTTCAAGAAAGACAACAGAGAAAAGAGGTTGTAGTAACCGTGGGTTTGGAACCACAAATTTTGAATTTGGGTCATAATATCAGTGCAGGGGAAAGGTCAACATTTTCCAGCCGTCAGATATAGAAAAAGGTGCATGAGAGTTAACCTCCAAGCCCTTCAGACTTCGTAACTTCAGAGAAATTTATGAGTTAGAGAGTCAAAGGTGTCGAAGTGTCAAAGCTCCGAAGTTCTGGAGTAGATCTACACCACAGATCCGAGGAGAAGTGCTTGACTGTTGGATCGGCCGAAGACATGTCATAACTGTTAGATTAGACCACGAGAAAGAGGTAAGGCACAGTGGTGAAAAATAGAAATTGGTCATCATATCTACGTGCAAGTGATTGTGATCCATATATCTCACAATAGTTCGGGAGTTCAACGTTCAGGAGAAACAAAGTATGCAAGTGTGAAAACTCCTGAAGCTCAAAGTCCTGAAGTATGGAGTTAATCCAAATCATTCATCGAAAAGGGGCATGTGTTGGAAGATCAACGTATTCGAGAGTTCTACGTTCGAGAGAAACAAAGTATTCTAAGGAAAAAACTCCTAAATTCCCGAAGTCTAGAGTTGATATGTATCGTCCATCAAAAGGGACATGTGTCATAAGATCAACTTGTTTAGGAGTTCGGTGTTTAGGAGAATTGGAGTGTGCTAGTGTGAAACGTCTCAAAGCTTGATGTCCCGAAGCTAAAGAACATAAGTGATGTGGCCTAATGACATCACCAGTGGTGATGTGGACCCTTCCTAGGCATGCCACATGCCACTACCTTAATTTTTAACATGTGTACCATGCAGACCCCAAAAAGTAAATAAGTTCGAGAGTTTGGCATTTGAGATAATTGGAGTGTGCAAGTGTAAAATATTTTGAATCTCGAAGTCCTGAAGTGATTTGGCCTGTTGACGACACCAGTGATGATGTGGACACATGGTATGTGTGCCACGTGTCAATGAGTTAAGAAAATTTGGAAGATAGAAATGCCAGTTAGAATGTGACACATGTCACCCATCATATTGGGCCTCGTGTCCTCTTCTATTATTCCACCACATGGAACTCTTCTTGAGCATGCTTAGTGGGTCCCCTTATGGTCACAGGGGATGCATGGTGTCAGATCCCAATGTCCGAAAACTTGAAACTCCAGAATAAATGGTTCACGATGGAATGGGAGGAAGAAATACCTGAACTTCCATAGAACTAAATTAATGTAACGTGATGACGTCTCAGGGGTGACGTGGAAGTATTCGAATATTTGTAGTTCGGGAGTTTTGGGGTGTGTAGATGTGAAATCCTCCGAAGTCTCGGAACCCAAAGCTCCAAATTCATGAAGACCGGAGGGCCAGATTTGATCTCGACCATTTATCGGGAAATGACACTTGGAAACATATGAAGCAGTCCAGAGACTTGGCACTTCGAAAAGATTAAGAGTATGGATTGTCCAGAAACCCCGAAGCCCAGAGTTCCATAGTAAATATCGATCGTTGGATGTCGGGAAGTCGAGGACAGTTGATCAACCCCACTTCATGAGTTCACCAATGTGGCACTCCGGGAAATTTGTTGTGATGTTCTTTGGAAACCACCGAAGCCCGAAGTCCCAGAGTTCTTGTCCACCATAGATATGAACAGAGAATGTGGACCGTAGATCCACTATCCTTCGTGAATTCACTAGTTTTCAATGTTATATGATGTTTGTGATGTGTGGAAATGGAAACCTATGAAGTTTCAAAGACCCAAGGTCTCGAATCTCCAAATAAGCACCTATCAGACTGGTGCTTGGTCACAGTCGATGGTCACATGATATTGGGGGCCAAAGAAAGAGGGCTAGTGCCCAGAAATTATTTTTCTTAGAATAGAGAAGGGCTTAGAGATAGAGCCCGTGGGGTCCATGATTGAACATACCTGCATCAAAAGAAGTAATGAAGGTATATAAACCTAAAGAGAGGATCCAACAAGGATCCAAGAGCCAATTTGACTCTGTGAAAGAAAAACAATTGTACAAATATCGCCTTCCAGAAATCACCATTGTGCAAAAAATTATAACTTTATGCTTAGGATTATGAATTGAGCAAGGAGGGAATCATTGAAAAGATATTGGAAAGAGGATTCCAGGTATTTAGCCATCTATGATACATGATAATGCATGAACCATAAGTTCATATGGAGATGCAAAGAATAGGAATAAGGAAGGAAGGTTTTGTGGAATATAAAAGAGTTTGGAGATAAGATGTGACATCTCCAAGGAGCAATCCCATAGTTGGAGATATCACCTCCATTATTGCTATCAGAATGCACAATGGAAGCATGGAATGAATTTCATCAAATATGGCATGAAAAAAGTTGAATATGCATGTCAGAAGGATAAATCAGATTGCTTCAAGAAAGAAGTTGGTGTTAACTAACCAAGGTTAGTCAAAGAACATGAATGGAATTATAATTCATCCAAATATGAGTTAGGATAGTAGGATCCAGAGAATAAATGAAAGTTGAAGGTTAATATCAGCTGAGTATTGGCTATAAATGAAAATGGAAGCCAAGGGTGATTGGCTGGAAAGTACTCAAGATAGAAATAATCACGTACAGTTACTAGAATGAGAGCACAAGAAGATTCAAGAATCCAGGAAGAATTGAAGACCTATGGGATCAACAAGGAAAATTTTTACAAGGAGAAAGAAGTTTCTACAATTTATGCGGAAGCAAGTATGTTATGGCTTGTTGGGACAACGAAAGGAAAGAATGCTTGCATGTTTGCAAGTGTTGTTGGTAATGTTGTTGCATATGGAAGGAAGCAACAAAAAGCTAAAGTGTTGGTTATAAGTCTAATAAAAGAAGAAGAAAAGCTTCTAATTTCATCAACTAAGAAGGTAACATCAAATTTGTAATGGAAACTATGCATGTAACCATTCTCTTTTGAAATTATGTTGCATAATTGCCAAAGGGAAATTCAAGTAAGAATTTTCCCTGATTGAATTTTTATGACACACAAGATGGTAGTATTTGAATGCATTAACATGAATAAGATACCATTAGATGTGGTAAATGCTAGAGTCTTGTTATAGTTATCAAATCTTTTTAGATTTTGAATGCACACACTGACATAGTAGAGTTTCATGTTAATTTGATTATGGGGTAATAACCAAAGAAATAAAAGATAAGAACTTGTTATAGGAATGAATGCCAGTAAAGCTAGTCATGTATGAGACCATGACATTGTTGGATATGAAAAGTATGGATATGGAAAGATTATGAACCACACAGGTACCAAAATCTTCCTACCTTTAAATAAAACTTGGACTGCAACCTTTTTGCTAACACTAATGAACACCATAGAATTATCTTCTTGGTGTAGTGTTCGGGTCGAAAAGGAAGCAATCCAATTAATTGGGAAGACAATAGGAAGTGTGTGGGGAATGTGTTAAGACATTGGCCATAATTCCAACTTATGGATGGTGAGATACATAACTGAGATAAAGAGCATTATGTAATTCAATGCAAGGTGCATTGAATAAATATGCATAGTGAATTGTGCTCATGCATAGTGAGTGATAGAATTGGTTACTTAATGCGTTTGTTGAATTTTTTTTGTAAGTACATGCATATATATTATTGCATGGAAATAATTGTTACTAACAACTGAAATGTTGTTAACTTATGAAGTTGAGGACATTTCAGGAGTGGTTAGACATTGCAATAGGAAATTTGCAATTCAAGTAGTCATGTAAGCATTGACTACAGAAAATTTCTTGTTCAGAAAAATAAGTAATGAACTTACGGATATTAATGATGAAAATGCATATGCATAGAATGATGAGTCATTCTATATTAATAAAATAATTTAGTAATTGTGATTGAATTGCTAGGTGAAGGCAATTCTAAGATCACTACATAAGGTTTTGTACATATAGCAATTGAATTATGATGTACATGAAATACTAACAATTTGTTGGTTGTATGCAAGATGAAGCATTGCAGGAAAAATGGTATGCAGTTTGGTGCTTGTGGAAAACCACAAGGAAGGATGCATTCCTAATATGGAAACAACCAAGAATAATTATGAAATATAATTTCATGTTTTGGAGAAAATTTGAATTCCCTTTGAACTAAGTTTGAGTTCCTAAATGAATTATTTTATGTTCTCTCATGATAACTGCATGTGGGTTATGCAGATGAGATGATATTAATTAAATTTAGAATGTTGACTACAAAGAGTAGCTCAGGGAAGATGTTGATTGGAGACAACAGATCTTACTGTGTGGATCCTCAGTGGATCTGAGTGTGTGTACATTTCTCCTTGGGTTTGTTGGAGTTACTTCACACACACCTAGGATTTATTTTTCCTAAGGTTTTTCCTTTTTTATTAGTCATAATTAGTCATTATCCAGTGTCTTATATTTTAGGGGAGAATATTCCACCTGGAGAATATTCTCTTTCAGTTGACACTTAAGTTTGACTAGTTGAGTTGAGTTTAGATGTTGCATTGGTTTTGTCACCATGCAAAATTGGGATCATCACCAGCTAATGCGCACTTTCCTTGAGATCATTACCAGACTGACGCATTACCCTTGATTCCCCGATTTACTCCTCACTACTCTTTGTTCAGTCAGTTAACTGAAGACTAGTCGACTAGTTAACTCAACTAGGTGGCATTTCACTCCCGTAACTGCCTGAGAGACTAAACTAGGTGGTAGTTTACTCCCGTAACTCCTGGTGTGTGTCCATCTCACTCTATACCACCACTACGGCACATTAGTTACTCATGTATCCTATATCTATTGTAAATTATTCACTCTTTGAGTGTGGAAAACGGTTAATGAGAATTCTTTCATTCTTTCTCTCCTTCTTCTTCTTTCTCCTATTTTCTTTGCAAATGTGTGTATCATTGTTTAGCTAGATCTATTATGTGTAGGTTCAACACATTTAAATGGTATCAGAGCCGACGGACTGCTAAGAAAAAGCTACACCAAATTATTTTTGTAGGTACTGAAGATTGAAGAACGTAGAAAAGATGGAATTTATGTTTTACTCACCGATAATACATCTCACGCCTCATAAATATTTGGACTGGAATCCAAATATTCTAGTTCTTCTCAGAAGTAGAGGCTTATACCAAATAACCATGGCAATGGAAGTAGAGCCTAATTTCACCGATGAGAAAAATGACTTTCTCAATAGACAAGATATGGCCATAGGATTTATCTTCTTGTCTATTTCTCTAGAAATTCTCCACCAAGTATATGATGACTCACAAGAATCAACTCCAAATGAATTATGGACCAGATTGGAGGTTCTATTCGGGAATAAAGAAGATTGTGAATATTTCATGCAGGAGGTTGAACAGATAGATCTAGAAGAGAAGCCATTAGAATATCAAGCCTCTTATTATGAAGATTCCTCTACAAAAATATTTGCACAAATTTGTATTCCATTAATTGAAGATGATGTCTACTCCATTTCATATTTGTTTTCTGAAATTCATGTGGAAGATCTATGGCATGCATATCAGGAGTCGCATGCAGACACTTTTCCATGCACAATGCATGCATCTTAGGAGACAAAAAGGGAGTCACGCACATCAGACTCCATTATGATATTTTCTAAGCACAATTTTTAGAAAAACAAAATTGGATATTTGAATTCCTCTCGGGAAAATATCAAATTTAAAAAAAAAAAAATCATCTGAAATGGATTTCGGAAAGTGAAGTTATGATCATTTTGAAATCAACAAAATTTCAGCATTTTTCCGAAAACAACCGCTTGGTTTTCAAAGTTTCATCCAAAATTTATTTGAATATTATCCATTACAAGAAGATAACGTGGATATGTGTGGACATATAAATGGTGCATATACTTCATCAGATCCATGCAGGCATCTACATCTTCAACAAAATCTTCAACGGGCACAAACTTGCAAGTTGCAAGTTCTTCTTGGAGTGAAGGACAAGGTTGCTTAGCAACTTCTTTTTGTTCCTTCTCATTTTTTCTTTTCACATACATTGTATCTTGAGGGGGGGGGGGGGGGCGGCGGGTTCCCATGAGGTTTTCCCTCTTTCCTCACTTTATTTCAGTGTATCTTTTGTATTTGGATACCTAACATGGCCTCGTTGCCGGGACCCATTCTTTATTTTCACTATAGTGATGTTCAAGGGAGGCATTGGAGTTACTTCACACACACCTAGGATTTATTTTTCCTAAGGTTTTTCCTTGTTTATTAGTCATAATTAGTCATTATCCAGTATCCTATATTTTAGGGGAGAATATTCCACCTGGAGAATATTCTCTTTCAGTTGACACTCCAGTTTGACTAGTTGAATTGAGTTTAGATGTTGCATTTTTTTTGTCACCATGAAACATTGGGATCATCACCAGATAATGCGCACTTGCCTTGGGATCATCACCAGATTGGTGCATTACCCTTGATTCCCTGATTTACTCCTCACTACTCTCTGTTCAATCAGTTAACGAAAGACTAGTTGACTAGTTAACTCAGCTAGGTGGCAGCTCACTCTTGTAACTATCTGAGAGACTAGACTAGGTGGTAGTTTGCGCCAATAACTCCTGGTATATGTCCAGATCACTCTAGACCACCACTATGGCACATTAGTTACTCATGTATCCTATATCTATTGTAAAGTGTTCACTCTTTGAGTGTGGAAAACGGTTAATGAGAATTCTTTCATTCTTTCTCTCCTTCTTTTTCTTTCTCCTATTTTCTCTGCAAATGTGTGTATCATTGTTTAGCTAGATCTATTATGTGCAGGTTCAACACATTTACAGGGTTTCCTTGAAGAAGGTTGGAGCCCTCGAGGGACAAGTGTGGGGATAGGTTCCTTGGTATGAGGCCTGTAGGGTACCTGGAGATCTCTGAGGGAAGTTGGAACTCCTGGAGACACAGTTCTCTGAGACTTCATATCCGGCATGTGCTAGATCCCTGGAAGGATGGTGCATACTACATTGGTTTGTACATGCATGTGGGGAATGGGAGACCGTTGGTTGGAGTGTTGTTGAGGTTTGGTACCTTAGCCTAGACCATGTTGATATGGATTGTGGACCATGGCTATCTTTGGAAGCCATTTCCCTGATGGAGTCATAGCCTTGCTCATGGGTGGAAGGTCTTCTCAATGAAAAGATAAGTATCAATTATCTATTCATTGTATGATGTGTATCTTGTATACAGGTTATAATGGTATTACAATTTCCTGTATATATATTGCATGTATGTTCTAATGTTTCTTCCGAATGAATAAGTGTATGACAAGAGTGTTTATGTATGTCGAGTCATAGCCCCTGGTGAGAGTTTATTAGCAGTGAGATCTAAGGCTGGGTGGAACGTTGTGGATCTACAACTAGTCGGTGCTTTCAAGGAGGTTTAATTCAGACATGTTATAAGGAACAATGGGTTTCATTCTTCATGAAGAAGATCTATGGAACAAAGAAATTGAATTCCAGTTGCATTATGAACACCAGAATTGGTGCTTGAAAGTAAAGCACCAAGTGGATAACATGCTTCCAATAGCTAAAGCTTGGAACCTTTTTGAAGTTTTTTTTTTTTTTAAATTGTATATGTATAAACAAGATGCACTGAGGACAGTGCAAAAATAAGGGGAGGGGATTGTAATATCCCCCAACAGAGCCCCAGTTGTAATTATGAATTGTAAACATGTTAGGCTCATGAACTGAGTTATAATAATCTAGGAAGCTTATGTGATGATTAGGCCAGAGAGCCTATGATTCTAAGGCTAGGAACCTGTTTTGTATATGTAATTATGCAGATCATTAATAAAAATTATATATCATTGCATGTAGACCAACCACGAAGAAAAGGTATGGGGGACTAAGATCCACTAGGCTAGGTAAGGGAGGGGTCTGAGAGATTGGGGGAAAAGGGCTAAGTTTAAGATATTAAACCCAAGAGAATAATATATAATTATCATTCTAAAGGTTGTAAAGAGGATATTAATTTATCCTAAGTTCCTTTAGGGAGGGGAAGTAGTTCCAAGTGGAGAGGAACGTTCTCCTGGAGAGACAAGTGTCATCCAAGACGCATGCAGATTTAGGGGGGGGATTCTCACCATTCTCACCATTCGGACCAGGCTATCCATCCCTTATGACAACTCACTAATGCACTGAGAAAGTACGCAGTGAGCTAGTCCAACATTGTCAAATTCTAAGACACTCGAACCTCTGCTACAATCTCGAATGGTTACCCTTGTGGCACCTATAACCTCTGGGTTGTGTGCATATTTTTCTGTCATTACCGACCTCCATGTCATTTTTTTGTTGATGTCATCACCATGTCCGTGTGTTGAGGAGCAGGAGTGAAGAAGTGGGTTTTCAAGACCGTGGATAGAAGAAACAAGTTTTCAAGTCTGTGAGCAACTCTCTTCAGGTGAGAGAGTGTGTTGAGGAAGTGAGTTCTCCTGGAGGAAGTCCAGTAGCAGTTGCAGAGCTCTGAGAATTCTTGATCCGACCTGTTGTTGAAGCCCAAGGAAAGGGAGGTGTAGTAGCCGATGGATTGTTGGACAATGAAAGTGTACACTCCTGGGGTGGGACATGCATGTGGGGAATGAGAGTCTGTGAACTGTGTGCGTAAGTGGATCCTTGGAGGAAATCCTTCTTGTAGACTGGTGCAACTTCTTGTTGTCCTTGCCTAGCCTAGGAATCCCTTGCCCGATGGAGTATAGTCCCAGCTCAAGGGTGAACCACTGCTGAGAGTGATGAGCAGCGTGGTCTATGGTTGGGAGGTTCGTGGAAGGTCTGCACGTAGTTGGTGGACTTCTATTAAAAGATAAGTACCGCTTCTATGTTCATTTACATGTTGTGTATTTGTACATGTGTTATAATTGATTAATAATGCCTCTATATGTTGTATCTGTAGGCTTATTATTATTTCTACATTAATATGTGTATTAGTCGAATATGTTGTATGTTTATGTTATATATATATA
>JZKD02S2212392.1:28762-47950 GCA_000966675.3 Picea glauca
GGTAGCATTTCCTGATCTAGGTGGCTTGGAGGTGTATGATGTTTCTGCAAGTATCTATGTGTAGCATAGCCTAGCAAGTTAAAGATGGGTATGTTACAAATTGGTATCAAAGTGTTATCTGAAGTAGCATGGCCCGACCTGGGTGGTCGGGGATGTTACATGGGCCATTAAAATTGTTCTATGAAAAGGAAAAACTAGTAGAGAAAAGGAAAAAAAAAACACGAAACAAACAATCATACCAAGACCACTGATAAATATAAGAAATGCACAACAAAGTCAACCATAAAAAAAGTAACAATAACTTACCATAATAAAAAAAATTATGAGATCAAAAGATAATGAAGAAAATTGAGAATAGGGTGAGAGAACATAAACATGTAAAAATTGAAAATAGGGTGAGAGAACATAAAGATGAAAAAATTGTAATGCAAGGTGTTTTTAATGTTCTAATCAAAATATTAATATTTTCTCCTGCTATTTCCCGCAGGAGGATACTTCGTTACAGCTACAGTAAGGTATGCATTTTCAGGCCCAAGGGATGGCCTCTAAGAAAGGTGTCGAAAGGGTAGATGCCAAAACGATCCGTTGTTGATGCATTTACGTAGCATTGTTGGGGGTCGATTAGGAACGGGGCAGTGATAAAAATGTAGAAAGATTGAAGCAAGTTGAGACAATAATAACAATTTATAATATAACAATATGAAATATAGTGATTGCAATAATTACATGGATATGGGTAAAACTATACTCACAAACTTCAATGAATACTTAGTCATTAATAATAATATTAATTTAAGAATAAATCTTTGGGAAATGAAAGTGATTGAACAACTAAATTTCACTTAAAATGATTGAACAACTAAATTTCACATTAAGTTTTGTTGAATTTTACAGTAAGTTTTGTCATTGGTTTGAAGACTTTCTATTTGGTTAGGTATATTTTATTATATATGTATGTAGTAATTTGTTTTTTTTTTATATTATTGTTTAATTTATATTATTGTTATATTTAAAAAAAAAATTAATTAAAATCTTAAAGATTGTTTTTTACAAGAATTTGAATTGATTACACATAAAAGAAAAAAGAAAAATAGTGAATACTTTAACAAAACATAAATCGAAGAAATCAAATTCTAGAATCTAATTGTTGAGCCTTGAAACATCTGCAAAATTAGTGAAATAAAAGAACACGCGCTCACTTGAGGTAACGTGCTTATTATTTTCAAATCAAAATACGAAGAGATCTTGAATGCCATTGAATTAAGTTAAAAACATGGTTGGCGATATAATTTTATTATTTGTGTATTGCATTTAATATATATTCAAATTTATTAATGAAAGAGTTTATTCTGGATATTTTTACATTTCTTTAAATTTAAAGAACAATGAAACAAATGTCATGATTTTTTTTCACTTTAGTCTATAAAATAGAAAACAAGTTCACACAATAATACTGATTTACAACTTCACATAATATTATATGAAATATATTAATTATAATATATATGATTTACAATTTTACATAATATTAAGAAATATATTAATTATAATATTATGAAATGTATTAATTTACAACTTCATATGGGTTAAGAATATGTGTTTTTTTTAAGAAGTTATAAGTTTAAATCCAAAAGGAGGATATGTATATTTTTGTAGACTTTAGTAGTCAAATCTTTAAGCTCAGGGGATCCCTTGTTTTACAAACAAAAAATTCTTATACACCAATTTAATCCCAATGCCTTAGTCTAAACCTTCTACTAAATGAATATTTTTGGGGATATTTGCCCAAAATCCAAAGGGAAATGGTTAGATCCACATATTTGAGTTAATATTTTTGTATAATATTAGTGCCCTAGGGTTTTTTAGCTGAATCCATTTCTGCATTCATAACTAGATTTTAAACAATAAAAATAATGATTTTGTGCAAATTTATATCACCTTATTCCAGCTAAAAAATTCATTCCATACAACAGTTAAACAAAACTATTTAATATTTAACTTGAGAATAACCTTAAAATTAGATTATTATTATTACTTTATAAAATATATTAATTATAAAAAACAACACTCTATTCACAAACTTACTTAGATGACGACTACTTAGCCATTAGAAATAATATGATATTAAGGATAAATCTTTATGAAAGTAATTGATTTTCCCTTCGAACTTGCTAGAGAAATTATGGCTATTACAGTGTGCATTATTATAAGTTCAATAAAGTCATGGGAAATCTTTAGGCAAAGGATCTATATCAACCTCGTAAGTTGGAGTACGGAACATGATAATAAACAGTCTTTAGTTGTTCCTATTTGTCACTGCCTGTGATCCATATTTTTGAATTATCCATTCCATAAAAGTTGTATATAACATTTCTTAATGAGATTCAACTGCCAATCAAGACTGAACTAAACAACAAAAATCGCAAGAGTTTGGTGAGTATAAATTTATGCAAACGATGAAAACAAATCAAATCAAATACATGTAAGATGAATTGCTCAGAGAAAAGGTAAAAAGAAGTTTCACTCACTATGTATGGATAATCGTTGTCTGCTGCCCATAAATAGTTGTTTGTTGTTTACCAATCTGCTCACGGTTCACTACTCAAAAATAGCTTCGCACTATTCTTGTTCTTGCTGCACGAGGATAATCCAAAGGATTATGGTGTTTCAACTTGGAAGTAGTGAAAGAATCACATACCCTAAATTACTTCCCGACTTGGCTCCTCCACTATTACATGATTTCATCATGTTGTCTAGCTCCTACAATAGCAAGAGAACTTTTGATGTCAACTGTATTTTGCGTACACAATTCATAAATTTTATTACTTCTGAAAGCTCGTGGATTTCATGCCTCATGCCCTTGTATTGTATTCACAAAAATGATTGATGGTACATGCATATTCGAGGGAACCTTATCATTGCCTCCTTTCAGCCAAAATAACAAACTACCAATTTCTAATTTTTTTCCACTAGAAAATTAGCACAATTATATTAAGAAAATATATTTTTGATATCCACAAACCCGGCTGCCATTTATAGTCATGGCATATAGCTGATATCTAAGGAAAAAACCAGTGAAAAAACAATCAAAAGTACAGCCAAGGAGAGTTCCATACAAGACTCAAAGTCTCCAACACATACAACAAAAAAGGAAGCTAGAATTTCGAGGCACCACAGACTAGAAAGTATCCAAATACATTGACCGACTAAGATTCAAAACTGAGAAAAAACTTCCAAAAAAAGGGAAGAAGTAGGGGTCCACTAATAGATGTTGATGATGCTACGCTGGCCCTCCAAACTGCTAGACCACTTGTGAAGCATGATATAATCATATAACATTTTGGTTCCAGAAAAGCTTTTTTGGATTGTTCATCCGCTTCCTTGTTGAATTCACGATAAATGTGAAAAAAGTTGGTAGCCATGAACTTCCTTTTCCAACCTTCTATGGAACTAACACACAGATCACTCTTGTTATTTAACCAGTTTATGATGACTTTGGAGTCTCCTAAAATCTGCACCTTATGGATGGACAAATGATTAGCTATGAAAAGAGTTGCCCACACTCCCATAAGTTCTGCCTTAGTATTAGTTCCAACCCCGCAGTTTAAGAACCATTTATAAATTGTTGATGTGAACCATTTATAAATTGTTGATGTTGAGAGTTTTATAATACCCCCTGCACCACTATAATGCCCATTTGCCTAGGTTGCTCCATCAAAACATGCCACCGGGAACTCAATTGTTTCTTCTATCCAACATGATCGTAAAGGAGGAGTAAACATTTTGACCACATGTTTTTTATAGTAGCCAAGTGTCTTTATAACCACCGAGTGAACTGAAGGCTCCTTTCCTTCAAAGATGGTTGTGTTCCTTTCTAACCATATAAACCAACAAATATAGGCCGCAATACAAGGAGAAGCACTTTCATCCACTGTTCAATTGGATAGACAATCAGCTAAGTCGATTCCTCTCCAATCCTGAATGATCTTTTTGATAAATTTTATTTTTAGCAAGATAAGTTTAGTAAATGGACAATGTATGAACAGATGAGCATTGTCTTCACTATCCCTTTTGCATAAATGGCAGCGTCTCGGTCCCTTCCATCCTCTGAGTTGGAGATTATTCCATGTCATAATTTTGTTTTTCACTGCGAGCCATAGAAAGAGTTTGATTTTCTGTTGGATATTCCACTTCCACAATTGCTTACGCCAATATGTGAGCATTGGTTGATTTTGGGTAGATAATAATTCCGCATAAACATTCTTTGTTGTGAGAGAACCTGATGAGTCACCCCCGATCCATATAAGCTCGTCTTCATTTTCATATAAAGTAACCCCTAATGCTTGAAGTGCCCGTCTATAATGATCCCATTCCACCGCTAGATTAACTATAAGATCCATATCCGAGTTGTTGATCTATGTAGATAGTAAAGAGTCATGTCCATGGTTTCTCCATACCTGAGCCAATACCGAGAAATTTTTATGCCTGGGAACAGTGAGAAGCATAAGAGAAAGGAAAGATGAGTTGCCCAAACCCATAATTCTATCCCTTCCAAGGGACACATGATGGCTCGTGCTAGGCTTCCAGCTTATCCAATTAGTAATCAAATGGACAGACTTTAGAAGGTTGTTCCAAATTTTTGATGCCGAAGGATGATGAAAAGAAACCGATCTGAGCCAATCATTGAATGTGATAAATGGGAAATACTTCTCCTTTATCACTTTGTGCCAAATTCCTTCTTTGGTCACAACACGCCATAGGGTCATCGTTGTCAGTGCTTTACTAAAAAAAAATATATTATGAAAACCCCATCCACCAAAACGCTTTGGTCAAGCTAAAGTCTCACAACGACAAAGATGATAATGTTTTGCATCACCACTCCCATTCCACATAAAATGGTAGAGTAATTTCTTTAGCTTATGTAGAATGGAAAGAAGGATTGATGCAAGAGATAACCAATAGATGGGTTGGATTTCCAATACTGCTTTACATAAATTATATGTAACATATCCACGATGGGGCGAGAGGTAAAAAAAATAGATTGTTCTCCTTACAGGAACAAATCCTCTCTTTCTATGGTTCCTAAATTGGAAAGTCGGGAACCAGCCCAAACTCCCAATCAAGGATCTCTGATTCTAGAACCAGACAACTCTCTAAGACCTTGGTGGTCTCGTTCTGAAATTAACACATCCCCTTCCAAGTTCCTGGTGCAGGTCTAATAGTACCCATGACCTTCCCCTTCGTGCTTGTGAAATCTTTGAGTTTTACCGCTAGCCCCTTTTCTGACAAACCCCTCCACATGACCACTGGTGGTGATAAAGGGTCTAACCAAAAGGGGATTCGCGATCTCGGACCTCGGGTGTTCGCCTCCTGCCTTCTTTGCAGGTTCTTCCTCCAAATTATGTGGATATTTGCCACGTGTCCTCTGAATCCAACGGCTCAGAATCATTTCGCACTTCTCCCCTTGCAAAGTTTAGATTGCTTTCTCTCAATTCTTTCGATGTCCGAGTCTTCGAACTCTCAGATCTGCTTCCACCTGTCAACCCTGACGATGGACAGTTCCGATGATTTCAGAACTTTGGGACTTCGCAAATTCCACTCTCCTGGGAACTTTCAAGGTTTTAGGCCTTGTGCACTTTCCTTGGGATCCAATGACTAGTGGTCCTCGCGCTCAGATCTGGCGACCCATATCTGATCTCCTCCTTTGCTCTCTTCTAATTGTCTGGACATGGGTTCCAACGGTCCACATCTTTCACAGTTCTTGATCCAACGGTCATTGTTGCTCCTCCTCCTGAGCTTTCTCTTTCTTCCATGAATTGGAAGATTTTAGATGTTTCGAAGGTCTCGACCTTCGATTTACGTCCTACGAGCCCTAGTGTATGGGTCTCGACTTCTTCTTTCCCTCCTGAGCTTACGAACTTGAAACAAGTTCGCCTCTTAGACCTCATTTGCGATTCTAAAAAGCGTTTGTCTCTTCTGAGCTTTGTCCTTAGGGAATTTCGAATTCCCATGTACTCCTTGCGTTAATCTGCTCATGTCAGATCAACGATCCATGACCTTCCTTGATCCCACAGTCCATATTACATCGCAACTTCAGCTTTTGGAATTTTAATCGCGCCAACGTGCGATTCTCTTGATGTGTGAACTCTGCTTTCACCAATTTGAAGGTCAAGGAGGGTCTCGATAGATCCTTACGGTCCAGGTCACATCGCTACTTCAAGTTTCAGAGGATCTGTCCCCTTCATGAAGCTTACCCACATTCTTCGAACTTGCAAATATTGAGGGAGTCGAGGCGTTAACACATGTTCCCCTTCTTCAAATCTAACGATCGCGACAGACCTTGGATCATCCTAAACGGGTCTCGTCCGTTCATCTTCTAAACGAAAGGATATTCCCTTTTGATACTTGAATCTCGCTATTCTTCCTGAGCTTTGTTGGCTCTGAAAGGCTTAATAGTTTTGAGCTCTTTCTCTCGAATGTAATGCTTGGAATAATTCTTCCATGCACCCCTTACGTTTAATTACTCAACTCTAGAACCTAAGATGGTCTCAGTCTCTACCCACCTTGCAGAGACTCGGTGCATACATGCACTACCTCTCCTAAGCTTAATAGACTCTGTCCTCGCAGTGATTGTAGGGTTCAACCTTCGCAGTTAGGGGAGTACTCACTCGACTCTAGGACGGTGAGGGAAATTCCCTGGGGAAATTGTTTACGAGGAATTAAACTAGAGTATAAGGAAAATCAAGCAGATGTAAAAGTTCTCAAGGAAGGAACGCATACTCTTAACTTAGTCATTCAATACAGAAACCATTTACAGGCATATAAATACAATAATGAATCCATTATTTCCAACTCAAAGCACAAGGCATAAAAACACTTAGCATAACCATAAGGCGTGATGCAACTACTAAAAGGGGTGCTCGTTTCCACCCAACCATAGGCTCAATCACTCCCAATGGATTTATCACTGGCCACCCCTGAGCTTAAGCCATGATGCTTTGAGATTCAATCTCTTACTTCCAGCTCAATGAAAGTTAGGGACGAAGGTTACTCTCCTTCTCCCAATACATAAATAGATAAGGATGAATATTACTCTCCTTATCCTGGCTCAATCTCTTTTTTTGTGATTAGAACTCATTTTTCCTCTTTCAATCCTTCCTCGGACCCAAGAGTTTATGCTCTCGTCTCCGTATTTTTCCCCACAGATCTTCCTCTGCCCACCACACTTCCTTTCTTTTCTTCCTCAGTAATGTTGTGTGTGGCTCGAATTCCCAGTCCATGGTTAGGTTTGGAAGCCTTACAGATGGGAAATCTGCCACATCCCCTCATTAACTCTTGAGGAGGCCTTCCCACTTACCAGCCCGACTGTAATTCATTCTTGGTTCAGAGGGTTGTTCTGATCTGATAAATTAATTACAACATGGTACTGGTTCAGTGGAGGTTAACATAACCATTTCAAGTCCTCTCCACCACCTTTCATAGCATTTGTGGTTTACTCTTAGCATATCCCATCTTTCAGCAGTCATGCAGTATGTAACCATTTTCTATTAAAAATAATAAAATTTACATTCATCGACCTTTTGTACAAATGTCTATCAAATAAAAAATTCACACTTGTAGGTTTACCATAGTTCCTTAGCCAATATAGTTATATTTACAGACTGGCAGAAATGGGGTGTTACAATTCCCTCCCCCTTAAAGGAACATCATCCTCGATGTTCTATCTACCAACGTGGCATGTATGTACAGGACTAAACAAAATCGAATATGCATGTCTCCTGGCATCATCCATTTCCCACATAGCTTCATCTGGGCCAAAGTGTTTCCACCGCACCTTGACCTATGCAATGGTTCAGTTCCTAAGTGATGTTTCCTTCTTGTCTAATATGCATTGAGGTTCTGGCAGGAATTCTCCCTCTGGATCTACTTGGATCACAGACTTGTCAATTATATTATTAGCATCATGTACACATTTATTCAATAATGAAACATGAAAAACATTATGTGCCTTTATAGTGGGAGGAAGTGTTAGCCTATAGGCTACAGGTCTCACTCTATATAAGACTTCAAAGGGTCCACAATATCGAGGTGCCAATTTGGCACAGGCTCCCATTCTCAGGGAACTCTTCCTGGGTCTAAATATGAGATAGACATGGTCTCTGGTCTTGAACTCTCTAGGATTTCTCTTTTTGTTGGCATAACTTTTATGTATATCCTGAGCAATCTTCAGATTTTGTCTTATCTGAACCATTTGTTGTTCCATTTATTTCAGCATGTCGGGCTCGATTTTAATTCGAACCACTGGATTACTCCAGTTGATTGGAATATTGCACTGTCTAACATAAAGAACTTCAAAAGGGCTCATCTTCAAGGATTCCTGATAACCATTGTTGTAGGAAAACTCTACCAATGGTAGGTAGTCTTCCCACTCTTTTTGTTTTTCCATCAGTTTGAGGGTGATAATCTGTGTTGAACAACAATTTTGTCTCAAAACCAGCCATTAGGGATTTACAAAAGCTTGAAGTGAATTTGGTATCTTGGTCAGATACAATTTCCTTAGGCATGCCATGTAGTCTAAATATCTCCTTCATGAAGATGTTGGCAATATATATGGCCTTGCAAGTTGATTTGACAGGAACGAAATGAGCAGACTTACTCAGTTTTTCCACCACAACCATGATGGCATCATTTTTCTTGGTCAACTTTTGTAATTAGGTGATGAAGTCCATGGGGATGGTTTCCTATTTCCAATCTGGGATTGGTAGGGGCTATAACAATCCTGTCGGATGTTGGTGGTTTGCCTTAACTTGCTAGCATTCTAGGCACTTAGCTAAATAGTTAGCCATGTCTTTCTTTAATCCATGCCAATAGAATTGTTTCCTAGTGGTCATGATCATTTTCTGATATCCTGGGTGACCGGTATATGGTCTCTTATGTAGTTCATCCATTATGAACCTCTTCAAGTCATCATAGTTTGGAACATACAATTTGTTTTTGTAGGTTAGCAGGCCTTCTTCGAGCATTTGGTAGACTTCATATCTTAGCCCTGTAGGATCTTTCCTTACGTATGAGGTCACGGTCTTGAAGAATGCATTTGTTTCTTGTGCATTCCTGACTCTTTCCCTAACATTTGTTTCACATGTGCTTATCGTTGCCAGATGAATCGTTTTTATACTTCTTATAAGAGCATCAACCACCCTGTTTTCCTTTCCTTTGATGTGTTTGATTTCGAAATCAAACTCACTAAGGAGAGCCATCCACCTATCTTTCCTGGCATTGAGTTTTGGTTGATCAAATAGGTGTCTCAATCCACAATGGTCTTTCATAAGCAAAAATCTCCTGCCCAGGAGGTAGTGCCTCCACATTTTTAAAGCATGTACTATGGCAGCCAACTCTAGGTCATGGGTCACATAATTGATCTCATGCTCACTTAATTTCATGGGCACGTAGAAAATTACACATCCCTCTTGCATAAGGACTCCTCTGAGTCCTTCCTTGCAGGGATATGTACACACGAGGAAAAAATTATTTAGGTCTGCAATATTTAGCACGGGTGCATGGGTCAGGAGGTATTTTAGTTCCTGAAATATTTCTTCACATTTTGATGTCCAAATGAATTTAATCCCCTTTTTCTGAAGGGCAATGATTGGACAACCAATATTGGAAAACCCTTTTATGAACCTTCTATAGTATCCTGCTAAGCCCATGAAGGATATAATATCAGATACATCCTTCAGGGTAGGCCATTCCATAATAGATCTGATCTTATCAAGGTCTACTACCACCCCTTCCTTAGATATGGCATGGCCTAAGTAATGGACTTTCTTATGAAAGAAGTCACACTTGCTAAACTTATCATAGAGATTATTCTCTCCTAGTACTTGAAGTATGAGTCTAAGATGTTCTTCGTGCTCCTCCCTGTTCTTGGAGTACATCAGAATATCATCAATCAAAACCAATACAATTTTTTATAGGAATTTGTTGACTACATTATTCATCAAGAACATAAAAGTGGTGGGGGAATTGGTTAACCCAAATAGCACCACCATGAATTCATAGTGACCATACCTCGTCCTGAAGGTTGTTTTGTGGATGTCTTCATCCTTAATCCGGACTTGGTGGTATCCAGAGATTAAGTCGATCTTCGATAAAATGGAATCACCTCTCAATTGGTCGATCAGGTCATCTATTCTTGGTAAGGGGTACTTGTTCTTTATGGTTGTCTTATTGAGTTGTCTGAAATCTATGCACAGTCGAAGGGTGCCATATTTATTTTTCACAAACAAGACGAGCGCTCCCCATGGAGATACATTGGGTCAGATGTATCATTTTTCCATCATCTCCTTTATCTGTAGCTTGAGCTCAACCAGCTCTGGCGTGCTCATTCTATATGGCATTCTAGATGCTGGTACCACTCCTCGTGTAAGTTCTATCGAGAAGTCAATATCCCTTATCGGAGGTAGACCTAGTACCTTTTCTGGGAACACATCCTTGTATTCTCTTAATATGGGGTGGTCCTCTAGGTTTGGTTTGTCCTTCTCAACAGATTACAATACCTATATGGCATATAAGGAACACCCCTTTCTGCAATACTTTTTCATTTGAAGGGTTGATATTTGTCTCACTGAGATAGGCTTTTGAATCCCTTTGAGGGTTATTTTTCTCCCTTCTTCATTTACACATTATAAAGTTTGATGATAACAGTCCAATTTAGTTTTATAAGAAGCCAACCAATCCATACCAATCAACAAGTCATAAGATCCCAGGGGAAGTATGTTAAGGGTCGCTCGGGTGGGAAATCCACCCATGATGAATTGACAGGCTAGTATGACCTCTGCCACCTTTCTTTTGGTCCCAGTGGCTAATCGCACCAACCACAGTTTAACATGTCTAATTGGTTGCAGTTTACATTTATCAACAGTATGAGGGGACATATAACTCAAATTAGAACCTGGGTCAACTAAAATAGAAACTAGATGGTTGGCGATCATACCTTCCGGCTCCACAACTAAAGCTTGGTGGTTGGCTTGATTATTGTCCAAGGTTGCATAGATTCGTGGCATGCTCCTAGCCACATCATTGACAGTGGTAGCTTCTTGGATATTATAGACCCTCTTATTGTTATGTTTCCTATGTGGGAAGTCCCTCAATCGATGATCTTCTCTACAACCCCATCATTTTAAGGGTTCCTTATTTAGGTTATCGGTATTTTCTGGAACTATCTTAAAAGGTTTATTTCCACTTTTAGAGGGGAAATTTTGTTGATATACACTTCTAGTAGGAAGGATGCTTCTAGAATATTTTCCATAATTCTTAAATCTTGAGGATTTAAACCCCTTCTTCTGGAATCCCGAACTACTCCTCTTCTTTCAGTCCTCGTGAGGTCTTGTCTTACTCTCAAATTGTTCATAACAATACCTCACCTTTCAGAAAGTTTCTTCTAAGGTCTTTGGTTCGTCAAATTCAATCATGTCCCAGTAGGTCTGAGGTAACCCACTAATGAACCACTGCATTTTTACTTTTTCATTTTTTATGTAGGGTACATACCTCAGTAGTTCAAGGAATTTATTAACAAATTCATCTATGGTGAGCTACCCAAGCCTAAGTTCATAGAATTCCTTAGTCTTCTCATCCATGTATTTGTTTGACAGATACTTATTTCTGAAGTATTTCTCAAACTGTTTCCATGACAAGTCCTTTGCACCGACTCCTTTCACATTCCTAAGATCTTCCCACCAAATGGAATCCTTTCCATTCAGGTTAAAGATGGCTATTTGAGCCTTCAAGTTTTTCAGAGTAGTCATGGACTCTTGATTATTTCTTTAAACCAAGCACCCAAACTTCAGCCTCTTCTCCCTTCCTAATCTCTCCATCAAAAGAGGGCAGTTTGGCTTTCTTGAATTCTTCAGGATCATGATTTTTGGAACGCTTCCACTTCTTTCCTTTCCTTTGAAAATGTGAGCTTGCTCTGCTACTAGAAGATCCTTCAGATTTTCCAGCTTCCTTTCCAGAGGACTCTACCGATGAGTGTCCCCTACCTCCAGGTTGGGCCTTCTTCGAGGATCTTCTCCCATTGTGGTCACTTATGGAGTCATGTTTTTGGATCTCAGGTGGAATTTGAATTCTCTTTTTATGTCGTCGGTCCACATGATTGGTTGCAGGTTCATGTTGTAGTTTCCTCTGTATGTCGGAAAAGATCTGCAGCAAGACTGTGTTAATTTATGTTTTTTTTTCTTGCTCCATTGTCAATCTCTCGTTGTCAACCTTGCAAATCTGTGATTCACCCCTGAGGCTCCTTATAGTTTCATCCAGATCGGGAGGGGTTTCCATTGCCCTCCTTTCGTCAGATTCTTTGTCTCTATTGTGGGAGCCATCCCCCACTTCATGACATGTCACCATCCTTTAATATTGAAGTTTTCTCGTGATTTATTGACTACTCGAGTGTTGACAAAAAAACTTATTGTTATCTAACAGTCTATTAGTTCATGAACAATACACGGTTCCATTTCTTAAATGTACACACATAGTAGAAAGTTTCATTCTTTCCTTTAATGACATTTTTGACCAGACTTTTTAAGAAAGAGGTAAGGTAGAGTGTCACTCTTTTAAAAGTACTCCAAATAGAGTTTTTAAGTGAATCATCCATGAGCCCAAGCAGGCCAAGTGTTGTAACCATGCTCTGATACCAATTTGTAACATACCCACGATGGGGCGATATATAAAAAAAAAAATCGTTCTCCTTACAGGAACAAATACTCTCTTTATATGGTTCCTAAATTGGAAAGTCGGGAACCAGCCCGAACTCCCAGTGAAGGATCTCTGATTCTAGAACTAGACAACTCTTTGAGACCTTGGTAGTCTCGTTCTAAAATTAAATGCATCCCCTTCCGAGTTCCTGGTGTGGGTATAATAGTATTCGCGACCTTCCCCTTCGTGCTTGTCAAATCTCTGAGTTTTAGCGCTAGCCCCTTTTATGACAAACCCCTCCACATGACCACTAGCGGTGACCACGAGTCTAACCAAAAGGTGCTTTGAGATGTCAGGTGTTTGGCTCCTGCCTTCTCTGCAGGTTCTTCCTCCAAAGTACGTGGATATCTGCCACGTGTCCTCTGAATCCAACGGCTCAGAGTCATTTCTCACTTTTCCCCTCACAAAGTTTAGATTTCTTTCTCTGAATTCTTCTGATGTTCGAGTCCTCGAAATCTCAGATCTGTTTCCACCTGTCAACCCCGACGATGGATGGTTTCGATGATTTCCGAACTTCGGGACTTTGCAAAGTCCACTCTCTTGGGAACTTTCAATTTTTTATGCCTCATGCACTTTCCTTGGGATCCAACAACTATTGGTTTTCGCGCTCAGATCTGATGGCCCATATCTAATATCCTCTTACATGCTCCTCTAATTGTCTAGACGTGGATTCCAACAGTCCAGATCTTTCATAATGCTTGATCCAATGGTCATTGTTGCTCCTCCTCCTAATCTTTCGATTTCTTCCCTGACTTGGAAGATTTCAGATGTTTTGAAGGTATTGACCTTCGATTTACTTCCTGCGAGCCCTGGTGCATGGGTCTCGACTTCCGCTTTCCCTCCTGAGATTACGAACTTGAAACAAGTTCACCTCTTGGACCTCATCTGCGCTTCTGAAAAGCACTTGTGTCTTTTGAGCTTGGTCCTTAGGGAATTTTGAATTCCCACGTACTCCTTGCATTAATCTAGTCGCATCGGATCGATGGTCCATGACCTTCCTCGATCCCACGGTCTAGATCAAATCGCAACTTTGGTTTTCATAAGTTTAATCACGCCAACATGCGATTATCCCGATGTGTGAACTCTGATTTCGCCAATCTGACGGTCAAGGAGGGTCCCGATAGATCCTTATGGTCCAGGTCACATCGTTACTTTGGGTTTCATAGGATCCATCCCCTTCACGATGATTACCCACATTCGTCGAACTTTTGAAGACTGAGGGAGTCGAGGCGTTAACACCTGTGCCCCTTCTTCAAATCTAATGGTCGCAACGGACCTTGGATCCTCCCAAACAGGTCTCGTTCGTTCATCTTCCAAAGGAAAGGATATTCCCTTTTGATACTTGAATCTTGGTATTCTTCCTAAGCTTTGTTGGCCTCTGAAAGGCTTAAGAGTTTTGTGTTATTTCTCTTCAACATAATGCTTGGAAGAATTCTTTTGTGCACCCCTTATGTTCAATTACTCAACTCTAGAACCTAATATGGTCTCGGTCTCTACCCACCTAGTAGAGACTTGGTGCATACATGCACTACCTCTCCTAAGCTTAATAGACTCTGTCCTCATAGTGATTAAGAGGTTCAACCTCCATAGTCAGGGGAGTACTCACTCGACTCTAGGATGGTGAGGAAAATTCCCTGGGGAAAGTGTTTATGAGGAATTAAACTATAGCATAAGGAAAATCAAGCAGATGTAAAAGTTCTCAAGGAAGGAACGCATACTCTTAACTTAATCATTCAATACAAAAACCATTTATAGGTATATAAATGCAAGCATGAATCCATTATTTCCAATTCAAAGCACAAGGCATAAAAACACTTATCAAAACCATAAGGCGTGATGCGACTGCTGAAAGGGGTGCTCATTTCCACCTAATCATAGGCTCAATCACTCCCAATGGATTTATCACTGGCCTCCCCCAAGCTTAAGCCACGATGCTTTGAGATTCAATGTCTTACTTCTAACTCAAAGGAAGTTAGGGACGAAGGTTACTCTCCTTCTCATAGTACAAAAATAGATAAGGACGAAGGTTACTCTCCTTCTTCTGGCTCAATATGTATTTTTTGTGATCAGAACTCACTTTTCCTCTTTCAGTCCTTCCTCGGACCCGAGAGTTTCCACTCTTGTCTCTGCATTTTTCCCCGCAGGTCTTCTTCTTCCCACCATACTTATTTTCTTGCCTTCCTTATCAAGGTTGTGTGTGGATCAAATTATCAGTTCATGGTCAGGTCTGGAAGCCTTACAGATGGGCGGTCTTCCCCATCCCTTCATTAACTCTTGAGGAGGCCTTCCCACCTACCAACCCAACTGTAATTCATTATTGGGTCAGAGGGTTGTTATGATCTGAGCAATTAATTCCAACATGGTACTGGTTCAGTGGAGGTTAAGACAACCATTGTGAGTCCCCTCCACCACCTTTCATAGAATTTGTGGTTTTCTCTTAGCACATTCCCTCTTTTAGAAGTCATGCAACACGTAACCATTTTCTATTAAAAATAATAGAATTTACATTCATCGACCTTTTCTACAAAGGTCCATCAAATCAAACATTCACACTTTTAGGGTTTCCATAGTTCCTTAGCCAATATAGTTATGATTATAGACTGGGGGAAACAAGGTGTTACAGTATACATGCCCCCCAGGGACAACCACCTATAGATCCAATGTTTTATTTTCTTTTCAACTTTTGTTAATAGCCACACCCAGTCTTCAACTTTTTGTAATTCTGCCTTTAATAAATATCCTAGATATTTGAATCCCACTGATAGATAAAAGAAGTTATACGGAAGGATCTACTTGAAAGACGAAATTTCCAACTCCAAAAGTCCATAGTAATGAATAGTCGATTTTAATTGACTCACCATTATGCCCGAAACCGAACAGAACAAATGAACAAGTCTCTCGATTTCCTTCCATTCCTGCATTGAAGCGTTTGTCAGTAGTATAATATCGTCTACAAATAAAATATGTAGAATTTTTGTAATTCTAGAAACTTTTATGCCTTTTATGATTCCTTCTTGCTAGCTTGATTTTAATAACATGCTCAAACTCTCCATCACTAGAATAAAAAGTAATGGTGACAAAGGGCACCCCTGGCGCAGACCTCTACCACATCTAAAAAAGTTGGTTGCTTCCTCATTGACTAATACTGCAAAGGATGCATAATTCACACATGCTATAATCCAATTTGCCATATGCGTTCCAAACCCGAGTTGAATTAAAACCATTATAAAAAAAATCCCAATTAATGCAATCGTAAGCTTTCTACAAGTCTAGTTTTAGAATGAGGGATTTTATATTTTTATTTTTAATACTCGGAATGCACTCATGTGTTGTGCCAATTGCATCATGGATCTAACGTCGCTCCAGGAATCCCAACTGTTCTTCCGATAATTGCCTTGATAAAATCATTTTTATCCGATTAGCAATCACTTTGGAAATGACTTTATAAACTAGGTTGCATAGTGATATTGGCTTGTAGTCCCCGAATTGTTGAGGTTTATTGATTTTGGGAATCAATTCTAAAAAAGTAGAATTAATGCTTCCTGTTATGCGCCCACAAGACCGAGCATCCTTCACCATCACTAATAGGTCCTCGCTCACTAAATCAAAGAAGTGTAAGAAAAATTCCACCGTCCAGCCATCAAGCCTGATACTTTTGTCTTTTGTAAACAAGTATAATATCAATTTCAATTCCATTAATGTTACAGGATTATCGAGATCTCTCGCTTCATCCTCGTTTATCATCTTTTGAAACAGGCTCACCACTCCAACCCAATCTACTATTAAGTCAATATTTGAAGACTTAAAGAAACTCTTGTAATAATTAACTTCCTCCTCAGTTATATCTCTTTGGCCTTTATGAATAGTTCTTGAATCATCACATACCTCCCAAATATATTTGTTATTTCTCCTGTGGTTTTCAAACTGGTGAAAGAACTTGGTATTTTGATCTCTGCTTTGGATCCAAATGGCCTGAATCCGAATACGTCACGGTCCTGTGATTTTAGGAGCTTGTTCATTTTAGATTCAAGTTTAATGAGATTAGAATCCACCTGCGGATGAGTAGTACCCTCTAAGAGAATCTGCAAATAAATCTTGATATTTCCTTCCAAGTTCTCCAGAACTTTTGCATCCCGGTCCCTTGAATCTTTTGCCCATCTTTTAGTAATAACTTTTAGGTCCTTTAGCTTCCAAATAAAGCGACGCTGGCAATCTCCTTCCTGTAAAAAATTTTGATCGGTCCACAACTTATACACCATATCATTATAGTATTTTTCTATTAGCTATTGTGAATGGAATTTAAATGGGTAAGCTTTTGGAAAGATAGTGTTCTCCAACTGCAGTATAATTGGCACGTGATCCAAAAAAAAAGGAAATTCCACCCATGTTCTGTATAATCTAACATCCAGGAGTAGGTCCTTCGATACCATATACCTATCCAATATCTTGGCAATCGAATCAGTACCCGATCGACCATTACGCCAAGTCGGGGCTAACTTGTCGGGCTGAACATCAATACGTTTATGAGTTTGAAAGAGAGAATTAAAGAAACCCGCAAGTTGACCCGAAGAAGCAGATCCTCCCCAAATGTCGCCATTTGATACCATAAGATTTAATTCCCTAGCAATCACAAGTCTTTTCAAAGATAACAGGCCACTGTTTGCAAGAGTCATCCATAACAATTTACACTCCAGGCACGGGCCATAGACATTAAGAAGATTGATCTTCCTCTTAGAATCAATAATCGATATTGTTAACAAAATCCTGCCACAAGTAAGGTATGGAACCAACCTAAAAATATGTGGATCCCACGATACCAGAAGACCACCCGAAGTACCTACCAAACTCACCGCACATGTTACCCAAGAAGGATGAAACTTATGCATATAGGACCGAGCTTTTTTTTCACGAACCATTGTCTCTTGTAGCAATACAATATTTGGATGGGTAGATGAAACCAAGGAACGACGGAACGAGGCAGGTTTTAGGGATCCTCCAATCCCTCTAAGAATTAATGACCTAAAAATCATTACTTGGCCCTTTCTAGGGCCTTCACTACTCTAAGTGCCCCATTGTCGGAAGGAAGGATCCGTGACTAAGGAAGAATATGTTGATGACTGCAATTTTTTCCTTGAACTTCTTGTTTTAATCGGAGAATATTCAATTCCAAGCCCTCATGACTAGGAGTATTCCTTCGATGACTCAGCCTGAAGGGGAGCCTTTGTGCTATGATCACCAGAGAAATTGGGCAGATCAATGATAACATTCTCGAAGAAAGTACATAACTGGGTAGGAGGGTTACTATCACGTAGATAGGGAATCAAAGAGTCCAGAACCGTGGATAATGAGGAATCTACCTCCTCAGATTCACGACAACCCGGTATCAGTGTTAGAATATAGAGGATTTTGCTCGTTTAACCATTGATGATACCCTCCTCACCCAACCACAGGCCTTAAGCCACCCTCCGAGCACCTTGACCTTGACCGAGAAGATAATTCTGACTACAATCTATAGCCAAGAGAGGCTAAATGCACCAAGCAAAAAAATAGAAACTAAACTGAAAAAATGATCCCACCCAGAAGCTAGCGCACCACTTTCCAACTCTCCTAGAAAAAATGTGCACCAAACTGCTGCTGCCTGCAACTGCCTGCGGAGATATTGCTCTCATTGCAACTGCTGAGATGAAAAATAATGAAACTGGCGCCTTGTATTTATAGTGAACTGGTCAGTCTAACTGGGGCCGACCTGGCCAGTCTAACTGGGCCGACTTCTCCTTCTGGGCATCAATAAATTCAATATAAATATATTTGTTCAGCCGACAACTTGTCTAAAGTTTCCTTCAATTCTTTGCTTCCTTCCGGAGGATTCTAGTCTCGTCATAGGTCATAATAGAGGTTCATAGCTCCCTAAGCTACCATAATATTAACACTCCCTCCTAGCTAGGGAGGTATGGTCTTGAGCACAACAGACCATTCAACTGGTAGCACCACGAGCACTTGTCATTATTATCCAACTGGATAATCTCCTATGACAACTGGTACAATATCAATTTATAGAACACACCTGTGTCTATTCCAGTAGTACACAACTACTCAAACTTTGTGAAACACAATCACAAACTGTCCTTCATAACAAATAGCAACCTGCATAGAAACAATGTTATGATAAAAACTGTATCATCTGGGCCAATCTTTCACTCACATTTGTGAGATCTGAAAGAATGTCTTCCACCACAGTAGTCTTCATCTGCATAGAAACAAGGTTATGATAAAACTGAATCATCTGGGCCAGTCTTTCACTCACGTCCATGAGATCTGAAAGAATTTCTGCCCTCAGTATAGAGTATCAACAATAATCATCTGGGCCAATCTTTCACTCACGTCTGTGAGGTCTGAAAGAATGTCTGCCCTCAATATAGAATATCAACACTGGGCTATCTG
>JZKD02S2212392.1:61887-82632 GCA_000966675.3 Picea glauca
CGAGCGCATTTGAGTTTGAGGCCCGTCCATCAGCGTCGAGCATGTATGAGTTTGAGACCCGCGTTTGAGTTTGAGGCCCATGGCATTTAAGTTTGCTGAGGTGTAATTGCAGGTGTAATTGCAGAGGCAAAAGAGAAAAAGCTCCTGCAATGCAACTTGCAATCTGATGAGGAGCGAGATTTGAGAGGTCCATATTATTAGGGGTAGGGTATGTATATCTTTGTAGACTTTATCATTTCAATCACTGGGTGGCCGGGTCCCTTGTTTCACAAACAAGAGGAGATCTCATACACCAATTTGGTGTGCTGGCTTGACCGTGACCTTAAAAATAAATTATTATTATTATTATTATTAATGATATGGAATTTGACGTTGCGATTGTATAGCAATGTTTGTATAGCAATGTTTGATGTTTGAAGATGAATTATTTTTGTTGCATTTGTAAACTATCGAGTAATTGGGTACATCCATCCATTACCAGGTGGCGCATGGGGTGAGTTCTCTCGCATTGTTTACGCTCTCTGAGACTTTGACAACGGTTTGAGTTTATTTGTGCAGAGATTGCATTCTTAAACAATGCTTACTATGGAGGCCGCTCAGATAATGCCTGCGGATATAATTGAACATCCCATGAGGTAGCAAATAAATTGCTAAAATCTCCGCCTTTGTTTCTCATGTTTGTTATAAGTTTTAACAAGTGCATTTCCTGCATCTATTCTTCAGAACTCTCTGATTTTATTCATTAGTGTTTGATGATGCACATGTGAGTACAGTAAGTAAATCGTTCTGTGTTGAGGAACCACGATTTGAGGAGTACGTACATTACATTGATTCCTGCATCAAGAATGTTTTGTCCATTAATGTCGATGTTGAGGAAGAAAAGCTCATAATTGGTGTGACGTTTTGTTTATTTTTGTTTTGTTTTTCTAAAGTTTATGATCTCGCTTCAGATCTGCACCATCCCATTGCCTTTTGAGGCTAGCATTATGTAAGAGGCGCTCTGCTTGAAGGTACTTATATTTATTGCAGAAATTATTTTTGCTTGTTAGAAATTGTGAGTTAGATGAGAAGAGAGTGAATTTGTTTGGTACTCTCATGGGTAAGAAAACGTTAATTAAACAACTCCGGAGATATCTGAAACACATGAGCACATGAGGAGAAATAATCAGTAGAAAGAGTTAAATGTGATTTCAATTGAATAACCCATACTTGAGGATCAAAATGCAAAAGTGGACTAGATCAATGAAGATGATAAAGAAATTGGAGAAATATTGAAAAGACTAATGTCAGTTCTGCTATCCTTCTCGTAAACATTTTAATCTTTGGACAATTAAAATGGAAGGAGTAGTGGGTTGAGTAGATTTATGACAATTTGTTCAAAATGGTTTGGTCAATTCCCATGATAAGAGAAAAGATATATATCTTATTAGTTCAACACTCGATACAAGTATTTTGTCTCATATTTTATATGAATTTGGTCATATAGACAATGAAAAAATGTTATGGGATATTATCGAAATGAAATATAGTGAAAAGAGTGCATATGCTTATGAGGAAACTTATGAAGTTGATGGTGAACCTATAGAAGGTGTTAAATCCCATTGTGATGAGTCGCATGTGGATAATGATGATTGTAATGAAGGAACTGTCATTGAGGTAATGTATGTTGAGGAGAACATGTCAAATGGATATTGGTTGAAGATCAAGAAGGAAATACAATATATTGATAATTTTCTAAATGTAAGAGGACACCTGCTTGAAACAATGAATGATGAGGAATCTGCAACAATAGTGAATGTTGTAGAGGAAATTGAAAATCATGTGTTAGATGATGTTGTAGACAACGTCAATACTGAAACAAAGGTTAATATAGATGAAGTATATGAAGTTGCAACAACAGAGATGGAAGCACCGACAGAAGCAGACAACAATGAAGAAGAGCACCAAGACGAAGTGCCAAAATATTTTGAAGAAGATTTGAAGTTCCTTGAAGAATGGCTTGTAAAGCCACAACTTGCTGGAAACTCCATAGCAAGAGAACAAAATGAAAACAAAAGTATTATTGATTTAAATATTCTAATGAATGGTTTTGAGTCTATAGGTTTTGACATTTGGGAACAACAAGTTGAAGTTGAAGAAGTCAAGTATTGTATTGAAGTACCAAAGTTAGTAAACAACAATGAAGTTGTTGTAGAAGAAAAAGACATAGTAGTATTCACCTACAATCAAGATTTGAAATTTGTTGATGACATCATGGATGAGGAAAAAACTGAAAAAGTTAATAATTTTTTTATGCATTGGAGTTGTGAAGAAATCAGATTTTACTATGAGTTAATGTTGCAGGAAATTGATGATTGTGAAAAGAAAACAAAAGAGAATGATATGTAGCAAAAATTCACATACAAACAATTTTTTGAAGAAAAAGTTGAAGAGGACAAGCATGGGCAATATGAAATAATTTTCAGATTGATGACTAACACCAACAAGAAGATGAAGGATAAGAAGTTGAAACATGTAATTTTCAGCAAAAGAGGAAGACTTAAATTGAAAATGCACAGAGGTTTTAGAATCTGGAAAAGGAGGAAGAGAAAAACGCACTCATACATGGAGTTGAAACAAATTTTAAGGTTTTGTTTGAATTGTCCTTTGTAATGTTTGTAATCCTATATGAGACTAAGACCGACATGCATGTTATGTATTTTTTATTATAACAGATTTCTGTTCTACCCTATTTTAGTCTTTGAATGGTTTTCAGATCCACGGATTCAGGAGATTGTTAGAGGCTATCCTAGCCTATAAATTTGTATGCAATTTATCAAATTAAGATACTGTGTGAGCATAATCTCACTTGTGATGTGCCCTTATGGCCTCACTGATTGTTATGCATTACTCCGATTTTAATTCAAACAATTTAAAATCCATAGTATAATCTGCAAAGAGTGAAGTTGTTTTTGCGACAACACTCTTCCACTTAGCACTACCTCAACCTCAGTTTAGAAGAAGAATTGTGATAAATCCACCATTTATGAATCCAATGGAGTTTAAGCACCACTAAAAACCCATTATCTCATCTACATCTACAATGCAATTCTACAGGGACATGTTTCCATATTGAACATGTGTCCGATCACATATGCAATGATTAGACAATGCACTCTCAAGGCATTTATCTTTTCTCTCTCTACTCCGAGTTTGAGGACACATGTTTTGTGTTATCGTATTACAAAATATGTGTAGTGCATTTTAAAAAGATAAATTATTATTGTTTATAGTATTTAGGGTTTTAGTAGTGAAAGTATGTAGATGGAAATATCTAAATCCAAAAATAATTTATATATATATTTATATTTAGTTTGTAAATAAAGAGAAAATAAGGATTAAGTATATTTTGTTGGAATTTATAATTGTAAACAAAATTTATGAATAGAGATAAAAATAGAGAAATATAAAACATTACACACTAATAGATGGGGTTAATGGTAATATTTATTGCTAAGCCAAGTAATTGAGAAATGAATACACGTCTCAAGAAGCTCTTTAAGGGATTCTTCATTTAAACAAGAGATTCTCAATCCTTTCAGGGCATATGGAAATCCAAACTCAAGAGAAACCTCGACCCAAACTAATGTAAGTGCAAGTTGTGTTGTCACAATCCAACAATCTCCACTTTAACAAAACTTTCCTCAAACCTTGCCCAATGAATCAAACATCACCTTTTTACAAGCCAAGAGAAGCCAAACACCACTACAACTTCTCTAACAATATTGGTTGCACATGTCTACACACTATGGACCATTCCACCTCCACTGAATCAACATAAGCATAAACTAAATCACTGTAACCATTGTAGGTGATATTCATGCTTCTGAGATACCGAAGCACCCATTTCCATGCTCTTTACCTTATTTTTCCATCTGTTCATTCACAACACCATTTGCATGTGAAATTTTTTAACATTCCATCAGAGTCATCAATCTTCCTACTACATTTGCATAAGGTACATGAGACATATAATCCTTTCTTCCTTACTACTAGGACATAAACTTGAATAAAACTTATAATGGAAAGCTAAAGTGATATTTACCAATTGCACAAAGTTCATACTGAACCTCGTCATTAACAACCACAACTTATCATTTTTCCTTCCTCTATGTACTTCTATGCCCAAGATTTGTTTTGCTTCTCCTAAATTCTTTATCAAAAGTTGTAGCCCACTGAGTCTTTAACGTGCTGATCTAAACCATACTTTGCTTGCATGGTTTAGATTCTCAAGGGATTTTTCATTTAAACAAGATATTTTCAATCCTTTCTAGGCATATGGAAAGCCAAACTCATGAGAAAACTCTACCCAAACGAATGTAAGTGCAAGTTGTATTGTCACAATCCAACAATCTCCACCTTAACAAAAAATTCATCAAACCTTGCCCAATGAATCAAACATCACATTTTTACAAGCCAAGAGAAGTCAAACACCACTGTAATGGTTACACGTGTCTACACACTATGGACTAAATCACTGCAACCACTGTAGGTGATACTCATGCTTCTAGATATCGAAGCACCTATTTCCATGCTCTTTACCTTGTTTTGCCATATGTCCATTGACAACACCAACTCCATGTGAAATATTTGAACATTCCATCACAATTATCAATCTTCCTACTACATTTGCATAAGGTAGATGAGACATATAATCATTTATCCTTACTAGTAGGAAATAAAATTGAATAAAACTTACAATGGAAAGCTAAAGAGATATTTACCAATTGCACAAAGTTCATAATGAATCTCATCATTGACAACCACAAATTACCATTCTTCGTGCCTCTATGTACTTCTATGCTCAATATTTGTTTTGTTGCTCCTAAATCATTTATCAAAAGTTGTAGCCAACTAAGTCTTTAACCTGCTGATCTAAACCATGTTTTTCTTGCAACAAACATATCATCAAAATAACACCAAGATAATGATTATTCCATAAACCTAATTATCATACTCCCTTCTTAAGAACTTGGTTCACTATGAAGGAATCAAACATCTTGTGCCTAGTTACCTTAGGCCATACACTGATTCCCTAAGTTTTCAAACAAATCTCCTTTTGGGTTGTAAACAAATCTCCCCTTGTAATCCTAAATAATTTTTCATGGTACATATCTCTACTAATGATGATTTGTGGATAGTAAGATCTTACAATGTGCACCCCTTAACTCTGTTACTATCACGAAAAGAGATATAAAACTTTGTTCCCTTGACCAAATCAGGCCATGCCATTCAAGTGAACCTTCACTCCTCACCTCGCTAATTTCAAGGGAGTATGTCCACGGGCTCTAAAAATATGAACTTACCAAAACATAGGTGCCTCAAACCACAACTCTTGACCTCACCCCCTCTTAACTTGGGGTTTTCCATGACCAAATCCAACCAAACCACCCTCAAGAGGAATACCACATGCTCCCCCCTATCTCCTAGGTCATCTAGACTTTATGTTGATATTTCAAACCCAAGATACACATGCCTAACTAGGTCTTACAGTCATATACCCATTTACATATAATAAAATGTTAACTCCACTTACAACTTTGTATTCAAACCTTCACCATCTCCACCACAAAGCTAAACTCACACTCACAACCTAACCCTACATCACCTAGGCTTGGCCTTTGGTTGTGCATTTGCCTCTTTGTGAAGATTTTTTAGCTCACATTTGGTCGGACTCTAGTGACCAATCCTAGGTATCCTCGCATGTACATCGTGGCCGCTACCCCTACCACTGTTTCCTCGCATTCAAGCTCAACCCGGACTCTTGGAACTCTATCTCGATCCCTTTTCCTGTAGACTTTGTCAAATGGGTTAGAAACCCTGGTTCTCAAGGCTTCCTGGACCTTTAATAGCACCACGATCAGACAAGTTTTGTATATATATATACACACCTTCACGAAAAGACTTCGGGTGACATTTTCCTTGAAAGGAAAACCTAAACCGAATGATCGGGATCCTAAATGACATGAAGGAACGTAGAGATCCGTGCTTCTAAAAGGCACCCTCTGCCGCCCATGCACCTCCTTTGTGTCGCAACTTTCACCACCTCGACTCTACCGACAGATCCTCTCCACATGTAGCTTGGTCAGCTCCTCTCTTATGTTGGAATCGATCACCTATCCTTCGAAGCTTCTCACTGCAGCATAAACCTCCTGAGAAGGAGACTCCGACAACGNCATCTCATGAAGTAGCAAATAAATTGCTAAAATCTCCGCCTTTGTTTCTCATGTTTGTTATAAGTTTTAACAAGTGTATTTCCTGCATCTATTCTTCAGAACTCTCGGATTTTATTCATTAGTGTTTGATGATGAACATGTGAGTACAGTAAGTAAATCGTTCTGTGTTGAGGAACCACGATTTGAGGAGTACGTACATTACATTGATTCCTGCATCAAGAATGTTTTGTCCATTGATGTCGATGTTGAGGAAGAAAAGCTCATAATTGGTGTGACGTTTTATTTTTTTAGTTTTGTTTTTCTAAAGCTTATGATCTCGCTTCAGATCTGCACCATCACATTGCCTTTTGAGGCTAGCATTGTGTAAGAGGCGCTCTGAGTGAAGGTACTTATATCTATCGCAGAAATTATTTTTACTTGTTAGAAATTGTGGGTGAAATTGTGGGTGAGATGAGAAGAGAGTGAATTTGTTTGGTACTCTCATGGGTAAGAAAAAGGAGAATTAAACGATTTTGGAGATATCTGAAACACATTAGGAGAAATAATCAGCAGGAAGAGTTATATGTGATTTCAATTGAATAACCCATACTTGAGGATCAAAATGCAGAAGTGGACCAGAGCAATGAAGATGATAAAGAAATCGGTGAAATATTGAAAAGACTAATGTTGGTTCTGCTATCTTTCTTAGGTAAACATTTTAATCTTTGGACATTTAACATGGAAGGAGTAAAATGGAAGAAGTAGTGGGTTCAGTAGATTTATGACAATTTGTTCAAAATGGTTTGGTCAATTCCTATGATAAGAGAAAAGATATATCTTATCAGTTCAACACTCAATACAAGTATTTTGTCTCCTATTTTATATAAATTTAGTCATATAGACGATGAAAAAATGTTATGGGATATTATCGAAATGAAATATAGTGAAAAGAGTGCATATGCTTATGAGAAAACTTATGAAGTTGATGGTGAACCTATAGAAGGTGTTGAATCCCACTGTGGTGAGTCACATGTGGATAATGATGATTGTAATGAAGGAATTGTCATTGAGGTAATGTATGTTGAGGAGAACATGTCAAATGAATATTGGTTGAAGATCAAGAAGGAAATGCAATATATGGATAATTTTCTAAATGTAAGAGGACACCTGCTTGAAACAATGAATGATAAGGAATCTGCAGCAATAGTGAATGTTGTAGAGGAAATTGAAAATCATGTGTTAGATGATGTTGTAGACAACGTCAATATTGAAACAAAGGTTAATAGAGATGAAGTATTTGAAGTTGCAACTACAGAGATGGGAGCACTGACAGAAGCACACAACAATGAAGAAGAGCACCAAGAGGAAGTGCCAAAATATTTTGAAGAAGATTTGAAGTTCCTTGAAGAATGGTTTATAAAGCCACAACTTACTGGAAACTCCATAGGAGGGGAACAAAATGAAAAAAAAAATATTATTGATTTAAATATTCTAATGAATGGTTTTGAGTCTCCAGGTTTTGACATTTGGGAACAACAAGTTGAAGTTGAAGAAGTCAAGTATTGTTGAAGTGCCAAAGTTAGTAAACAACAATGAAGTTGTTGTAGAAGAAAAATGCATAGTAGTATTCATCTACAATCAAGATTTGAAATTTGTTGATGACATAATGGATGAGAAAAAAACTGAAAAAGTTAATAAAAATTTTATGCATTGGAGTCGTGAAGAAATCAAATTTTACTATGAGTTAATGTTGCAGGAAATTGATGATTGTGAAGAGAAAACAACACAGAATGGTATGTGGAAAAAATTCACATATAAACAATTTTTTGAAGAAAAAGTTGAAGAGGACAAGCATGGGCAATATGAAATAATTTTTAGATTGATGACTAACACCAACAAGAAGATGAAGGATAAGAAGCTGAAACATGGAATTTTCAACAAAAGAGGAAGACTTAAATTGAAAATGCACAGAGGTTTCAGAATCTGGAAAAGGATGAAGAGAAAAACACGCTCATACATGGAGTTGAAACAAATTTTAAGGTTTTGTTTGAATTGTTCTTTGTAATGTTTGTAATCCTAGATGAGACTAAGACTGACATGCATGTTATGTATTTTTTATTGTATTAAATCCATTTCTCCATTAAGGGGGGAGTGTTGGAGAATAAAGACGAAATGCCATAGTTAGAAAATTGTTATAACAGATTTCTATTCTACTATATTTTAGTCTTTGAGTGGTTTTCATATCCACGGATACAAGAGATTGTTAGAGGCTATCCTAACCTATAAATTTGTATGCAATTTATCAAATTAAGATAGTGTGTGTGAGCATAGTCTCACTTATGATGTACCCTTGTGGCCTCACTTATTGTTGTGCATTACTCCAATTTTAATTCAAACAATTTACAATCCATGGTATAATCTGCAAATAGGTGAAGTTGTTTTTGTGACAACACTCTTCCACTGAGCACTACCTCAACCTCAATTTAGCAGAAGAATTGTGATAAATCCACCATTTATGAATCCAATGGAGTTTAAGCACCACTAAAAACCCACTATCTCATCTACATCTACACTGCAATTCTGCAGGCACACGTTGCCATATTGAACATGTGTCCGATCACATATGCAATGATTAGACAATGCACTCTCAAGGCATTTATCTTTTCTCTCTCTACTCCGAGTTTGAGGACACATGTTTTGTGTTATCGTATTACAAAATATGTGTATTGCATTTTAAAAAGATAAATTATAATGGTTTATAGTATTTAGGGTTTTAGTAGTGAAAGTATGTAGATGGAAATATCTAAATCCAAAAATAATTTATATATTTATTTATATTTAGTTTTATATATTTATTTATATTTAGTTTGTAAATAAAGAGAAAATAAGGATTAAGTATATCTTGTTGGAATTCATGATTGTAAACAAAATTTATGGATAGAGATAAAAATAGAGAAATATAAAACATTACACACTAATAGATGGGTTAATGGTAATATTTATTGCTTAATCAAGTAATTGAGAAATGAATACACGTCTCAAGAAGCTCCTTAAGGGATTCTTCATTTAAACAAGAGATTCTCAATCCTTTCTAGGCATATGGAAATCCAAACTCAAGAGAAACCTCGACCCAAACTAATGTAAGTGCAAGTTGTGTTGTCACAATCCAACAATCTCCACTTTAACAAAACTTTCCTCAAACCTTGACTAGCGAATTAAACATCACATTTTTACAAGCCAAGAGAAGCCAAACACCACTACAACTTCTCTAACAATATTGGTTGCACATGTCTACACACTATGAACCATTCCACCTCCACTGAATCAACATAAGCATGAACTAAATCACTGCAACCACTATAGGTGATACTCATGCTTTTGAGATATCGAAGCACACATTTCCATGCTCTTTACCTTATTTTTCCATCTGTCCATTGACAACACCATCTCGATGTGAAATTTTTGAACATTCCATCAGAGTCATCAATCTTCCTACTACATTTGCATAAGGTACATGAGACATATAATCCTTTCTTCCTTACTACCAAGACATAAACTTGAATAAAAAATACAATGAAAAGTTAAAGTGATATTTACCAATTGCACAAAGTTCATACTAAACCTCGTCATTAACAACCACAACTTACCATTTTTCCTTCCTCTATGTACTTCTATGCCCAAGATTTGTTTCGCTGCTCCTAAATTCTTCATCAAAAGTTGTAGCCAACTAAGTCTTTAACGTGTTGATCTAAACCATGCTTTGCTTGCATGGTTTAGATTCTCAAGGGCTTTTTCATTTAAACAAGATATTTTCAATCCTTTCTAGGCATATGGAAAGCCAAACTCATGAGAAAACTCTACCCAAACGAATGTAAGTGCAAGTTGTGTTGTCACAATCCAACAATCTCTACCTTAACAAAAAAATTCTCAAACCTTGCCCAATGAATCAAACATCACATTTTTACAAGCCAAGAGAAGTCACACACCACTGTAATGGTTGCACGTGTCTACACACTATGGACTAAATCACTGCAACCACTGTAAGTGATACTCATGCTTCTAGATACCGAAGCACCTATTTCCATGCTCTTTACCTTGTTTTTCCATATGTCCATTGACAACACCAACTCCATGTGAAATATTTGAACATTCCATCACAATTATCAATCTTCCTACTACATTTGCATAAGGTACATGAGACATATAATCATTTATTCCTTACTACTAGGAAATAAAATTGAATAAAACTTACAATGGAAGGCTAAAGAGATATTTACCAATTGCACAAAGTTCATAATGAATCTCATCATTGACAACCACAAATTACCATTCTTCGTGCCTCTATATACTTCTATGCCCAATATTTGTTTTGTTGCTCCTAAATCATTTATCAAAAGTTGTAGCCAACTAAGTCTTTAACCTGTTGATCTAAACCATGCTTTTCTTGCAACAAACATATCATCAAAATAACATCAAGATAATGATTATTCCATAAACCTAATTATCATATTCCCTTCTTAAGAACTTGGTTCACCGTGAAGGAATCAAACATCTTGTGCCTAATTACCTTAGGCCATACAATGATTCCCTAAGTTTGCAAACAAATCTCCCTTTGGGTTGTAAACAAATCTCCCTTTGTAATCCTAAATAATTTTTCATGGTACATATCTCTACTAATGATGATTTGTGGATAGTAGGATCCCACAATGTGCATCCCTTAACTCTGTTACTATCACGAAAAGAGATATAAAACTTTGTTCCCTTGACCAAATCAGGCCATGCCATTCAAGTGAGCCTTCACTCCTTACCTCTCTAATTTCAAGGGAGTATGTCCATGGGCTCTAAAAATATGAGCTTACCAAAACATAGGTGCCTCAAACCACGACTCTTTACCTAACCCCTCTTTTAACTTGGGATTTTCCATGACTAAATCCAACCAAACCACCTTCAAGAGGAATACCACATGCTCCCCCCTCTCTCCTAGGTCATCTAGACTTTATGGGTGAAATTTCAAACCCAAGGTACACATGCCTAACTAGATCTTACAGTCATATACCCATTTACATATAATAAAATGTTAACTCCACCTACAACTTTGCATTCAAACCTTGACCATCTCCACCACAGAGCTAAACTCACACTCACAACCTAGCCCTACATCACCTAGGCTTGGCCTCTGGTTGTGCATTTGCCTCTTTGTGAAGATTTTTTACCTCGCATAAACTTGGCCTCTCGTTGTGCATTTGCCTCTTTGTGAAGATTTTTTACCTCACATTTGGTCGGACTCTAGTGACCAATCCTGGGTATCCTCGCATGTACATCGTGGCCGCTACCCCTACCACTGTTTCCTCGCATTCAAGTTCAACCCGGACTCTTGGAACTCTATCTCGATCCCTTTTCCTGTAGACTTTGTCAAATGGGTTAGAAACCCTGGTCCATCTCAAGGCTTCCTAGACCTTTAATAGCACCACGATCAGATCAGCACCCTCTGCTGCCCATGCACCTCCTTTGTGTCACGACTTTCACCACCTCGCCTCTACCGACAGATCTCTCTACATGTAGCTTGGTCAGCTCCTCTCTTATGTTGGAATCGATCACCTATCCTTCGAAGCTTCTCACTGCAGCATAAACCTCCTCAGAAGGAGACTCCGACAACGAATCCTGTTGTTGCTTACCCAGTTTGCCAAAAAAAAAGAGGACAAACCCCCGGTTCGAATTCTGTGCGTGCTCATTACACTGGCGAGCTCCTAGTTCCATCGATCTCCAGCGCGACACCCACCTGCATGTTCGCCAGTACCCCTCGCGAGCCCGACCTCTTACCTAAATTGCTTCCATCCCCACGTAAATTGCTGACCATCTTCACTTATGCCAAGAGAATTTCTATTGCCACCCACCATAGAAACGACCGACTCTGATACCATTTGTAGAGTACTTATCTTGCAACTAATGTCTTAATTGGACATAAAAAGTGATACAATATAAAACAAAACAAAATACAAAATAAAATGAAGAGGGAAGAAGGTATGAAATAATTACAAAACAAATATGGATGAGGGGCAATGATATTTTTTAGTGCTATGTAGAGAAATGGATGTAGAGAAATGATATTTTTTTATTCTTCTGTAGAGAAATGAATGCAAGTCTCAAGAGTTTCTCTTTCTCTGGATATGAAATGAATGCAAGTTTCAAGAATCTCCAAAATATCAGGAAGAGCTTTTTATTATTTAAATAGGAGATTCTCAAATATTTCCAAGTCATATGGAAATCCAACATATATATATAATGGTACATTATCCTTTTAACAAATAAAAAGAAATTGAGATATAAAAATACTTTATTTTATAGATTATTTTAACTCAAATTTAACAATTGACATGCTTGAAATTGAATGTTAGTGTTGATTGGGATTTTGGACAAAATAAATTTTGAGTTATGAAAATGTGTGTTTAACTTCTATCTATGTCCTAATTGAGTTTTAGTTTACTTTATAATTCATATTATGTTATGTCTTTTTTATATGGTCTTGTGTGTAGGTATTTAGTCGATGGGTGTAATTGTAGACTATATGGAAATAGAATTGGTATTTGATAAAAAAAAATTATGAAAGGCCAATGAGGATTTGAAGATGTATTGTTTACTCATATATATTAGCATAGCTGCTAAGTCACGGCTGGTGAACGCCGAAAGCTGCTTATGGCTGTTAAAAACACAATGCTTGGCCACAACCGTTGGTGATGCCAGCATAGAAACGTGGCTATCAAACGTCAGCCAACAGAAATATGAAAAGCCTTAATATTTTTTAATCAAGTTAATGTGGCAATAAGTTAGTGAACACAGTAATTTTTAAACATGATTAGGTAAATGTAAAAAAGTAAACATATAAACGGATGTCTTTATAACAGCTTGAAAGTTAATGGATGAAATCAGAGCCATTCATTTATTGTGACGACTATGAATATTCTAGGCATATTTAATCTCGTCCATAAAAAAACGTATTAAGAACTAAAAACCTATTAAATGTGCCCATTGTCAATAGGTGTACGTCTTTCGGCGTAATAAAATGTACATTAAGTTAACGATGTTTTAAATCTTAAAAAAATGAATATATTCTAGGTTTAAATGTCTTTAGATAAATGATATCAAAATTGAGAGTGTAAATTTTTGTAATTGTTGGTACATAAATCCTTTAAGATGAGAATCAAATAAACTTTTTTTTCACCATTAATTATTAACTCCTTATTTTTAATAAGATCAACTAGTTATTTTTAATTTTAATGATAATGAATAAACTTAAATTAACAAATAACAACTAAAAATCATTATATTCACTACCAATTAAAAAAATATTATAATAAGTTTGACACATAAAAAAAAAACCACATGAAATCACACACAAAAAAGAATGAGAAAATATAATCGGACGTGGTTTGAAGCCGTTCTTTGGTTGGGATGCATAGCGGTGCCACATTAGTAATTTAACTCGTGACAGATTGTATAATTCGGTTTTATGCAGTGTTAGAGAGTTTTGACATAATCGGTTTTACGATCAACAACATAATTTCTAATGTGTAGTGTTTCGCCCAATAAATTATTAGTTGGTTAAATTAAAATATATTAATAAAAGATAATGGTAGAAGATATCAATACAATACAATAATATTATAGTTATAATAAAATGTATTGTTTCAATAAAAAATTTGTTCAAATTATATTAATGTACTTTATAGATGATGCTTAAAAAATACTACTACATTTTTAAAAGAAGTTAAAAAGTTAGAAAGTCATCATTACTAACACTTAGGCTGTAAAATGGGAAACAAAACAGTGGTAAAAACCCCAACAAACAAAACTGAACCAAATGTCGCGAGTCTCCAAAGGACCTCAATCTGTTTATCCAATACTGCATGCTCTCAAAGGACCTCAAAGTGTTAAACAATACACCGCACACCCCCAGTGTGGACCTCAAAGCTCTGGTCCAAAACCTCTTCTAGCCAAGGTGGAAGAGGTCAAGAGGATCCATAAAAACCAAAGAAAGGACAAAACCCCAATTTCAACAAACCCTGGAAGCCTCCACACACGCTCCAAAGATTAATCCGCTGCGCATCTTGAGTAACAGTTGTGGTTGATACAACTTTTGGTAAATGCAGAGAGTAGTTTTGCCTCGAACAGGGGGCAACCACCATGCAGAGCACCGCATGCCCTCTCGGAAACGCCCCTCCGCCACCATCGTTGGACCCTCGCAAGACCTCCACCCGCCGCATTGCTTCGTAGAGTTTGCTTGTCCTCGTAGCTTGTGCCCTCGCCTACGCTTGCCGAGTCCCTCACCCTCGCCCACGTCCAGGCTCTCTGGAAACGTCTCACCGTCGCCGGCGTCCAGGCTCTCTGGAAACGTCACATGGATACGACTAACAAAACTTAACTGAATGATAATACTAGCACAGTCGACTTGTGGCTGGAGAACGCCGAAAGGTATATTAGAGAAGGAGACATCTTTCATCGATCCCACTCCTCCCTGTACACATTCAATGATTTACACTTTCGCGACATTAATTATATAATTCTGATCACAGCTTTAAGTATTTTACTACTTCGTTGGAACTATTAACACACCTGCCATGTTTTGATTCGAACGTTTGGATGGTACTATCCTGAACAGTCACGTTTGAAACACAAGCTTTGCTTCCGTTCTTTCCCAGCGATCCGATACTGAAGTTATAAATTGAAAAATAAGCATAGATCTTAATGTAGTGTAACAAAGATTAAAAATCCGCAAAGAATAGAGATAGTAATTATACCTTATGCCGTGACCAGGACCACAATTGATATTGTGCACGCGGATGTTTGAACAGCCTGTTTGTATGGAAACGTAGTCCTCGCCTTTTCATCCCACCAGCCATTAAAACAGATTAATCATCAGATCCGAGAAAAGAATAGTTCTCCACTTTTAAATTAATATTGACACGATCCGAAAGGATTAGGGATTAAAAAACGATTTTGATGGATTTAGTGTTTTCCGATTCAGGCGAATATTAAACGTCCGTGCAGGTCGTGGCATCAAACGACAATGAATGAGTGCCACCAAAATGAAATGCAAGGAAGTTATGAACAATAAATCTGACGCATCGATTTTGGAGAACGACTAAGAATATGCCAGCATCTTCAATGCTTAGCCATCAGATTAGAATTTAAGATTAAAAGATCATTAATTGTGCACATTATCAATAGCTGTAAGCCTTTCGGCATAATTATAAAAAAAAAAAAAAAACACACTCTATTATTTGAAGTCACATATTAGAAACCAGACTTAACTTGTATATAGCATATTAATTGTGACCAAGAGAAAAACAATTTCACATATACATGATCTTTCCAATCCAAAACCTAACCCAAAAACGTTGCACGTGGCTAAATTAAATTGAGTAAAAGCTTACGACTGAAAATGAAAGATACGGACAAAACATTTCAATGAATCGAACCAGATGATACATGAATTCAATAATATTTACTTCCATTTGAAATGCGACATAACTACGAAAACTTGCATTGGAAATTGTGTGGGCAATAGACATTTCTACTAGAATTCGTATGCACATTGCAGATTCAGCCGTAGAGATGTCGCCACATCGATTGGTCTCTCTTTTTAAGACAGGAGAGAATTACAAACCCTCATCCTCATTGGATGGCCCTCTCTTCTCCGCGATTAACGGATGGAGTCGGACTTTGCCAATTTAATTGGTATGAGTGTCAACTCATGAACGTCGAGAATAGTAAATTAGTTGCTGGACAATAAGAACAATACAAAGTGCGGCAGTTTTTGAAAGATGAGTTTTCCTTCATGTCACATTCACATGCACTGTTATATGTATGATTTTATTTGGAGAATGCAACAAGCATGTTCATGTCCACTTTTTCGTCATTCAGGCCGTGGAAATAAGGTGTTCATCTCCACTTTTTGAGTCATTCAGGAATTAGTTGGTTCTTACATGTCTTACATATTGCATCACAAGTTTTTGGCTAAACATGTAGTAGTTAGGCCTCACAATCACTAATAATTTCTTAATAATCGAGATTTTCATCAAGTATAAGGTTGACTTTATTACTTTCTATGCCAGGAACACAGACGCTCGGTTATTCTCAGAGGCTTTAAGATACCAATATCTCTATTATAACTTGAGTTAGAAAACACAGTTTTGAAAATTTAGTAAAATTTTTGGGAGTTACATACATTGCACATAGCTTGACAACTTTCGACAAACTTGTAATAGCAAAAAGCCTCAGAGAGAATAATGTATTCTTCATGACCAAGATTTGGTTTGGAAATTGCGAAACGCTGGAGAAAGATGTATTTTAACATATCAATTTTTAAGTTAAATTTAGTTGATTGGTTTAGATGGGTCTGGTTAAGGCAATTCAAATTCGAAATTCGATTAATTGGAAGTAAACATCTAAAATTCAACCATGCTCAAAGTTGGTGTAGTCAGAAAACCCTAGAGGTTTCTTAAACCTCTCACAAGTCACAAACTAACAAACCAAATAGAAATACCGATTTTTCTATTATAGCTTGAGTTTAAAAAGGCAGATGAAAAGGTTAAATCTCAAGTGCTCAGAAAATAACAACCGACACTGTAGAACAAGAACTGCATCCATAATATCTTGTAACTTTATAAGTTACAACGATAATACTACATCATTTGGAGCCATTTCGACACTTCTAGAAAACACAACTCCACTCACATTTACATCTTACATCTCAAAAACACATCCTGTCTTCACAAGGTAGTAGCATAAACGTTTTATCTTTTGGCTATTTTCGGAAAACTTTTTTCTTTTGATTTTGTCTGAAACCAGTGAAACCAATGATAAATGGTTAGATCTGTAGTTTTGAGCTATTAAGTTTATCCAAATTTTCATCCCCAAATTCCAGCCAAAAAACCTAAAACATAGAACAGCAAAAAAAAACCTAAAAAATAGAACTTTTAGCCAACGCCCTTTACAAGTACGTAATTCCCAGAGCACAAATTAAATTGATACCAAGTTTCAGTTCTTGTAGATTGTTTTTTGTTTTTAAGCAACCATTTAAAAGAGATCACAACAGAATTCCACTCTCAAGTTAATACATTCAACAGTGGGGACACACGTACTTCAAACATGAAACTTCACAATTTCAGTTAAACAGTGAAATAAACTTTCACACGTCGTAATGCTCAACAGACCCAATCTTTGTGTATATAAAACATATACAATTCTCTTACTCTTGGCATAGGAAAAGAACGTTCATATGGCCATAAGCATTATAGCAATGAGATCATGTTTGTGTATATAAAACATATACAATTCTCTTACTCTTGGCATAGGAAAAGAACGTTCATATGGCCATAAGCATTATAACAATGAGATCATGTTGAAGTGATTTCATTAAAGAAGAGTCACATGAAGCACCTCCACAAAAGAGAATAAGAGAATTACAACAATTACCTACACAAAAGATAGTAAAGATTTATAGCAAACACTTTGAAATGAATATGATATATATTACTATTTATAAAAGGAAGGAATCTAGGATAATATGTGGGCATGCACTAAGGGTTACATGCATAACAAGAATCTTATAGTAACTAACACCAACTTTTACATGACAATGCAGTTAGCGTGGATCACAAATATGAACATGAAACAGTAACTTTCATTTTTTTATCTCCAAAACAAAATAAAAAGGATTATTCCTAACAATTTTAAAGAAAGTCCTTCAGCAGTGAAATAATGTGTTCCATTGGTAATAAAATGTTCATATAACGATAACAAAAAAAGCCTAAGGTTTAAAAAAGCACATTTGATCGAAACTAAAATTTCAAAATTATTCCTAACAATTTCAAAATAAGTCCTTCAGCAGTGAGATCATGTGTTCCATTGGTCAGAAAATATTCAAAGGTTTAAAAAAGCACATTTGATCGAAACTAAAATTTCAAAATTATTCCTAACAATTTCAAAATAAGTCCTTCAGCAGTGAGATCATGTGTTCCATTGGTCAGAAAATATTCATATAACGATAAAAAGAAAATTATAAGGTTTAGAAAAGCACATTTGATCGAGACTATTTCAGTAAAAGTCTTTTACTAATACAACACAACATTCCAGCCTCTTAAAAAAAACATTTGATCGAGACTATTTTAGTAAAATTCCTTTACTAATACAACAAAACATTCCAGCCTCTTATTTTTATTCTAGTTTATGCAAATTAAAAAATGGGATATAGCATCTTGTTGTTTTTTTCCTCTCTTTGCATTTATTTTACAAATTTTACATCTAAATTATGTCAAGTTTTGCATCTTTTAGTTCTAACTGTGTATCATTTATTTATTTTTATTTGTGATTTTAAGTTAAATTAAATTTTGCTAACATCGTTTTTTTAGTCTTTTTACATATTTTTTTTTTTTTTTTGTCTTTTTACATAAACAAATTTGCATCAAATTTTCATTTTTTAATTTTTTTTTTCTACTTATTACAAATTTACCCATAAACTATAATCTACCAAAATCCAAGTTTGAATGCAGCAGTTATATTCATAATAAGCTTGACTCTCTCTTTTTCAACTTGGCACCCCTCACACATTCTACATTATATTCTCCCTATTTTTTTATTATCTTTTCATTAACTTAAATTCATGGTTTAATGTCTTTTTATCTATGTTTTTCACACTAGGATTTTCATATCAAGATAATTAAAACCACAATAAAATGTAAATATATTCACATTTAGGAAAATTGATGCTTAGACATGGACATTTAGAAAATCATTTTACTATACAATTCTCATTCCATAATTCTTCAATTTTAATCTATGAAAAACATTGTCTCTAATCTTGTTTTCAAGCCAAACAATAATGACAACACACTCATAGTATCCCAACAACAATGATAATCCATCAGCATTGTTGAACTAATACAATAACGAATAGTTAAATAGAAAAACATATAACTATGAGAGAAGGATTGCATTAAAAAAATGCACGGTTTAAATAGAAAAACATAGAACTATGAGAAGAGGATTGCATTAAAAAAAATACACATGAAAATAAAATTTATCACTTTCTTTATCATTTTTAATTATTTTAGCATGTGCATTTACAACACATAGACAAATAAATGTTAATAGAAACATGGGTTCATTCCTCTCATCTCAATAACTTTTATAATATGCAAAAGAAAATTTTGTATTAAATGAGCCTATCAAAATGTTCCTATATTCAATCTTTGGATAATAACTAAAAATTCTTTCAATGAGTGAGTAATTATGAAATGCAAACATAATTTAGAAGGTCTACCACACTTTTATTTATTAGTGTGTTTACATTCACAATATAATTTGTACTTAAAGCATTTTCTAGTTGAATAAAAAATGGTATTTCAATAGAGCATTTAGTTTGATTTTTTGTATATTCATGTTTCAAAATCTTTTGAGAAGTGCCCCATTGAAAACAAAATTTTGATTCAACTATAGAATGATGCAAGTACAAGTAAGTTTGTAATTAATAGAGGTATGACATTCTAGATGACGTTTATGTTTAGTAGTTGTTCTATAAGTGTATAGTTAGAAGAAAATATTTGATTAACTAAAAAATGATGCAAGTACAAACACTATTGAAAATAGAAGTGTGGTAAGATTTCTAGATTGTATATGAGAATCAACTTAAGATTCAATTATGTTCTAGGATTCTAATCAAATATTGTTGAATACTTAAAATCCTCATAGAAACCTTTAGAATCCACCAATTCCCAATGAGTACATAATGACTACATAATGAGACTCAACATAAAATTAATTGATGACATGATAAGTATTCATGAACATCACTCTATATTTGTAAACACTTACATAAATTGACGACCATGATAATACACTCATATATCTATATGTGGAGATCCCTCCATATATATATATAGGGATGCCCAACAAGTAAAGTAAATATAACATTTACATATAAACATGATGTTATAAACATGAAATCTTGAGAGGACCACATGATAGTTGGTAATATGATGAGGTTATAGATATACAATATCATTGGGCCCAGAGGTGCATTCTACAACTTAGTATGAGGAAGATGTGTATATCCTTCACTGCTCAACGTGGAGTTGGCAACATGTTCATTTAAAAAAATTAATATAATATTGGATAAATAAATAAAAATAATGTTGCCCTTAATGCAAAAGTTTAAAAGGGAATAAAAAAAAAACAATGTCTCCTTTAACTTTAAAAAAAGAAAAAAAGAAAAGAAAAGAGAAATACACATATTTTATTAGGATTAATTAAAAATATTGTGATATGAACAATCTAGATGTCTTTCTAATATATGAGAAAGACTTAGGAAAAGTTTTAAGTGAGTTGCAATGTAAAGATGTCACGTGTTTAAATGATTTATTTTAGTAGCTCCATTAGATATAAATCATTTTCTATGTCAACACCAAATGGAATAGCAACTTGTGGCCCTTCAAATCTATCATGCATAACATGCATAATTTGTGTTAAATATATGTATCTTCAGAATCTAGAT
>JZKD02S2212392.1:103628-114074 GCA_000966675.3 Picea glauca
AAATCCTGTGACGAGGACAGGGCAGGGTCTGGAAGGACTTCAACCCTGGAAAACGTTGGAGTTCGAGCACGGGAAGTGTGTTCGAGAAAGCTCTGAAAAGTCTGAGTTGGGAAAATCCCTGGAGGGATAGTAACTTAGTTTCCACTCGCACTGATAAAGGTGGGGAATGGAGGAACTCTTCAGGAGGAAGAGAATCGACGACTTGAAATTATCATAGAGAATCACTGAAGCCGTGATCCAACTTATAGGTCAGATGGACCGGGAGTTCGCGACGAAGGATTCTTGTTTCTCGTAGGGTGAGATCACGAGGATGCGAAACACGACGTCTCGGAACGTTTGCATGGTGCACATCGGTAATTGATGACGTGACAAGTGGTCGCGGGATATCGGATCTCGGGATTTGTAGGCCTCAAAGTCTGGCCCCAGAAGCGACGAGTGAACGAGATTGCGAGATTCCGAGCCGTGGGCATCTTGGGACTTCGGATCTCGGAGGTTGAGAGTTCGGTGGCTTAGAATCGCGAGTCGCGATAGTGCGAGGTCCCGACAAATAGAGATATAGGGTCAACGCTAACTGGGGGAATCGGGTCTCGGAACCCGAGAGTCAAATTTCCGGTCGCGGGATTCGCGAAGCCGCGAGAACCAATCCTTCGTTAGAATAATAGCAAGGATCGACGGAGGAAACTGTGGGTAAAGACCTCCCGAGTGAGTTGGAAGAGCACCGACTCTTCGGGGTGCGGGGAAAAGAAGGTCCTGGTGGAGCGACTGTGTCGTCGAGGGTAGGGGTTGTGTCAGCCAACATCTTCTTCCTTAGTCACAGATCCTTCCTCTTTCGACAGTGGGGCACTTAGAGTAGTGAAGGCCCTAGAAAGGGCCAAGTAATGATTTTCATGTCATTAAATCTTAGAGGGATTGGAGAATCCCTAAAACCTGCCTCGTTCCGTCGTTCCTTGGATTCAACTACCCATCCAAATATTGTATTCCTACAAGAGACAATGGTTCATGAACACAAAGCTCGGTCCTATATGCATAACTTTCGTCCTTCCTGGGTAACATGTGCGGTGAGTTCGGTAGGTACTTCGGGTGGTCTTCTGGTATCGTGGGATCCACATCTTTTTAGTTTGGTTCCATACCTTACTTGTGGCAGGATTTTGTTAACATGATCGATTATTGCTTCTAAGAGGAAGATCAATCTTTTTAATGTCTAAGGCCCATGCCTAGAGCGTAAATTGTTATGGACGACTCTTGCAAACAATGGCCTGTTATATTTGAAAAGCCTTGTGATTGCGGGGGAATTAAATCTTACGGTATCAAATGGAGAAGTTTGGGGAGGATCTGCTTCTTCGGGTCAACTTGCAGGTTTCTTTAATTCTCTCTTTCAAACTCATAAACTTATTGATGTTCAGCCCGACATGTTAGCCCTGACTTGGCGTAATGGTCGATCGGGTATTGATTCGATTACCAAGAGATTGGATAGGTATCTGGTATTGGAGGACCTACTCCTGGATGTTAGATTATATAGAACATGGGTGGAATTTCCTTTTTTTTTTGGATCACATGCCAATTATACTGCAGTTGGAGAACACTATCTTTCCAAAAGCTTACCCATTTAAATTCTATTCACATTGGCTAATAGAAAAATACTATAATGATATGGTGTATAAGTTGTGGAACGATCATAAATTTTTACAGGAAGGAGATTGTCAGCGTTGCTTTATTTAGAAGCTAAAGGACCTAAAAGTTATTACTAAAATATGGGCAAACGATTCAAGGGACTGGGATGCAAAAATTCTGGAGAACTTGGAAGGAAATATCAAGCTTTATTTGCAGAGGCTCTCAGAGGGTACTACTCATCCGGAGGTGGATTCTAATCTCATCAAACTTGAATCTAAAATGAACAAGCTCCTAAAATCATAGGAGGACCTGTGACGTATTCAGATTCGGGCCATTTGGGTCCAAAGAGGAGATCAAAATACCAAGTTCTTTCACCAGGGTGCAAACCACAGGAGAAATAACAAATATATTTGGGAGGTATGTGATGATTCAGGAACTATTCATAAAGGCCAAAAACCTATAACTGAGGAGGAAGTTAATTATTACAAGACTTTCTTTAAGTCTTCAAATATTGACTTAACAACAGATCAGGTTGGAGTGGCGCGCCTGTTTCAAAAGATGATAAGCGAGGATGAAGCAAGAGATTTCTATAATCCTGTAACATTAATGGAATTGAAATTGATATTATCCTTGTTTACAAAAGACAAAAGTCTCGGGTTTGATGATTGGACGGTGGAATTTTTCTTACACTCCTTTGATTTAGTGAGCGAGGACCTATTGGAGATGGTGAAGGATGCTCGGTCTTGTGGGCACATAATGGGAAGCATTAATTCTACTTTTTTAGCATTGATTCCCAAAATCAATAAACCTCAACAATTCGGGGACTACAGACCAATATCACTATGCAACCTGGTTTATAAAGTCATTTCCAAAGTGATTGTTAATCGGATAAAACTGATTTTATCAAGGGAATTATTAGAAGAACAATTGGGATTCCTAGAGTGACGTCATATCCATGATGCAATTGGCACAACACATGAGTGCATTCAGAGTATTAAGAAGAAAAATATAAAAGCCCTCATTCTAAAACTAGACTTGTAGAAAGCTTATGATTGCATTAATTGGGATTTTCTTATAATGGTTTTAATTCAAGTCAGGTTTGGAACGCATATGACGAATTGGATTATGGCATGTGTGAATTATGCATCATTTGCAGTGTTAGTCAATGGGGAAGCAACAAACTTTTTTAGAAGTGGTAGAGGTTTGCGCCAGGGGTTCCCTTTGTCACCATTACATTTTATTCTGGTGATGGAGAGTTTGAGTAGGTTATTAAAATCAAGCCAGCGAGAAGCAATCATAAAAGGCATAAAAGTTTCCATAATTACAAAAATTCTACATATTTTATTTGTAGACGATATTATACTACTAACAAACGCTTCAGTGCATGAATGGAAGGAAATCGAGAGACTTGTTCATTTGTTCTGTTCGGTTTCGAGCTTAATGGTGAATCAATTAAAATTGACTATTCATTACTTTGGACTTTTGGAGTCGGAAATTTCGTCTTTCAAGTAGATCCTTCCGTATAACTTCTTTGATCTATCTGTGGGATTCAAATATCTAGGATATTTATTAAAGGCAAGATTACAAAAGTTGAAGATTGGGTGTGGCTATTAACAAAATTTGAAAAGAAAATAAAACATTGGAGCTATAGGTGGTTGTCCCTGGGGGGCATGTATATAGTAACACCCTGTTTTCCCCAGTCTGTAAATATAAATATATTGGCTAAGGAACTATGGAAAACCTAAAAGTGTGAATGTTTGATTTGATGGACCTTTGTACAAAAGGTCGATGAATGTAAATTCTGTTATTTTTAATAGAAAATGGTTATGTATTGTGTGACTACTGAAAGAGGGGATGTGCTAAGAGAAAACCACGAATGCTATGAAAGGTGGTGGAGGGGACCCATAATGGTTGTGACCTCCACTGAACCAGTACCATGCTGGAATTAATTACTCAGATCATAACAACCCTCTGACCCAAGAATGAATTACAGTTGGGATGGTAGGTGGGAAGGCCTCCTCAAGAGTTAATGAGGGGATGGGGTAGACCACTCATCCGTAAGGCTTTCATACCTGACCACGGACTGAGAATTTGAGCCACACACAACCTTGATAAGGAAGGAAATAAAATAAGTATGGTGGGAAGAGGAAGACCCACGGGGAAAAATGCATAGACGAGAGTGGAAACTCTCGGGTTCGAGGAAGGAATGAAAGAGGAAAAGTGAGTTATGATCATAGAAAATAGATATTGATCCAGAAGAAGGAGAGTAACCTTCGTCCTTATCTATTTATGTATTGGGAGAAGGAGAGTAACCTTCGTCCCTAACTTCCTTTGAGCTAGAAGTAAGAGATTGAATCTCAAAGAATAGTCGCTTAATCTTGAGGGTGGCCAGTGATAAATCCATTGGGACTGACTGAGCCTATGGTTGGGTGGAAACGAGTACCCCTTTCAGCAGTCACATCATGCCTTATGGTTTTGATAAGTGTTTTTATGCCTTGTGCTTTGAATTGGAAATAATGGATTCATGCTTGCATTTATATGCTTGTAAATGGTTTCTGTATTGAATGACTAAGTTAAGAGTATGTGTTCCTTCCTTGAGAACTTTTACATCTGCTCGATTTTCCTTATGCTATAGTTTAATTTCTCATAAACACTTTCCCCAGGGAATTTCTCTCACCATCTTAGAGTCAAGTGAGTACTCCCTTGACTACGGAGGTTGAACCTCTTAATCGCGAGGACAGAGTCTATTAAGCTCAGGAGAGGTAGTGCATGTATGCACCAAGTCTCTACTAGGTGGGTAGAGACCAAGACCATCTTAGGTTCTGAAGTTGAGTAATTGAACTTAAGGGGTGCACGGAAGAATTATTCCAAGCATTATGTTGAAGAGAAAGAGCACAAAACTCTTAAGTCTTTTAGAGGCCAACAAAGCTCAAGAAGAATACCAAGATTCAAGTATCAAAAGGGAATATCCTTTCATTTGGAAGATGAACGGACGAGACCTGTTCAAGAGGATCCAAGGTCTGTTGCAACCATTAGATTTGAAGAAGGGGCATAGACATTAATGCCTCGACTCCCTCAGTCTTCACAAGTTCGACGAATGTGAGTAATCATCGTGAAGGGGATGAATCCTATGAAACCAAAAGTAGCAATGTGACTTGGACCGTAAGGATCTATCAGGACCCTCCTTGACCGTTAGATTGGCGAAATCGAAGTTCACACATTGGGATAATCGCATGTTGGCATGATTAAACTTACGAAAACTGAAGTTGCGATTTGATCAGGACTGTGGGATCGAGGAAGGTCATGGACCGTCGATCCGATGTGACTAGATTAATGCAAGGAGTACGTGGGAATTCAAAATTCCCTAAGGACCAATCTCAAAAGACACAAGCGTTTTTCAGAAGCACAGATGAGGTCCAAGAGGTGAACTTGTTTCAAGTTCGTAATCTCGGGAGGAAAAGTGAAAGTTGAGACCCATACACCAGGGCTCGCAGGAAGTAAATCGAACGTCAAGACCTTTGAAACATATGAAATATTTCAAGTCAGGGAAGAAATCAAAATCTCTGGAGGAGGAGAAACAATGATCATTGGATCAAGCACTGTGAAAGATCTAGACCATTGGAATCCACGTCCAGACAATTAGAAGAGCGTGCAAGAGGAGATTAGATTTGGGTCGTCAGATTTGAGCACGAGGAACAATATTCGTTGGATCCCAAGGAAAGTGCATGAGGCCTAAAAAATTGAAAGTTCCCAGGAGAGTGGACTTTGCAAAGTCCCGAAGTTTCAAAATCATCGGAACCGTCCATCGTCGAGGTTGACAGGTGGAAGCAAATCTGAGAGTTCGAGGACTCGAACATCAGAATAATTGAGAGAAATAAATCTAAACTTTGTGAGGGGCAAAGTGATAAATGACTCTGAGCCGTTGGATTCGGAGGACACATGGCAGAGATCCACGTACTTTGGAGGAAGAACCTGCAAATAAGGTAGGAGTCAAACACCCAACATCTCGAAGCACCTTTTGGTTAGACCTGTGGTCACCACCAGTGGTCATGTGGAGGGGTTTGTTAGAAAAGGGGATAGCGCTCAAACTCAGAGATTTGACAAGCGCGAAGGGGAAGGTCGCAAGTATTGTTATACCCACACCAAGAACTCAGAAGGGGATGTGTTTAATTTGAGAACGAGACCACCAAGGTTTCAAAGAGTTGTTTGGTTCTAGAATCAGAGATCCTTGACCGCAAGTTCAGGCTGGTTCCCGACTTTCCAATTTAGGAACCATAGAAAGAGAGTATTTGTTCTTGTAAGGAGAACTATTTTTTTTTTTACATCTTGCCCCATCATGGGTATGTTACAAAATGGTATCAAAGCATGGTTACAACACTTGGCCTGCTTGGGCTCATGGATTATTTTCTTAAAAACTCTATTTGGAGCACTTTTAAAAGAGTGACACTCTACCTTACCTCTTTCTTAAAAAGTCTGGTAAAAAATGTCATTAAAGGAAAGAATGGAACTTTCTACTATGTGTGTGCATTTAAGAAATGGAACCATGTATTTTTCATGAACTAATAGAATGTTAGATAACAATAATTGTTTTTGTCAACACTCGAGCAGTCAGTAAATCACGAGAAAACTTCAATATTAAAGGATGGTGACTTGTCATGAAGTGGGGGATGGCTCCCACAATAGAGACGAAGAATTTGACGAAAGGAGGGTGATGGAAGCCCCTCCTGATCTGGTTGAAACTATAAGGATTCTCAGGGATGAATTACAGAGTTGCAAGGATGACAACGAGAGATTGACAACGGAGCAAGAAAAACAAACATAAATTAACGCAGTCTTTCTGTAGAGCTTTTCCGTCATACAAAGGAAACTACAACATGAACCCGCAACTAGTCATGTGGACCAATGACATAAGAAGAGAATTCAAAGTCCACCTAAGATCCAAAAACATGACTCCATAAGTGACCATACTGGGAGAAGCTCCTCGAAGAAGGCCCAATCTGGAGGCAGGGGACACTCATCGGTAGAGTCCTCTAGAAAGGAAGATGGAAAATCTGAAGGATATTCTAGTAGCATAGAAAGCTCACATTCTCAAAGGAAAGGAAAGAAGTGGAAGCATTCCAAAAATCATGATCCTGAAGAATTCAAGAAATCCAAACCACCCTCTTTCGATGGAGAGATTAGGAAGGGAGAAGATGTTGAAGTTTAGGTGCTTGGTTTAAAGAAATACTTCAGAGTCCATGACTACTCTAAAAACTTGAAGGCTTGAATAGCCATCTTTAACCTGAATGGAAAGGCTTCCATTTGGTGGGAAGACCTTAGGAATGTGAAAGGAGTCTGTGCGAAGGACTTGTCATGGAAATAGTTTGAGAAATACTTCAGAAAGAAGTATCTGTCAAACAAATACATGGATGGGAAGACTAAGGAATTCTTTGAACTCAGACTGGGGCAACTCACCATAGATGAATTTGTTAATAAATTCCTTGAACTACTGAGGTATGTACCCTACATAAAAGATGAAAAAGTAAAAATGCAGTGGTTCATTAGTGGGTTACCTCAGACCTACTGGGACATGATTGATTTCGACGAACCAAAGAACATAGAAGAAAATATCTGAAAGGCGATGTATTGTTATGAACAGTTTGAGAGTAAGACAAGACCTCATGAGGACTGAAAGAAGAGGAGTAGTTCGGGATTCCAAAAGAAGGGGTTTAAATACTCAAGATTTAAGAAATATGGAAAATATTCTAGAAGGATCCTTCCTACTAGAAGTGTATATCAACAAAATTTCCCCTCTCAAAGTGGAAATAAACCTTTTAAGACAGTCCCAGAAAAGACCGATAACCTAGATAAAGAACCCTTAAAATGTTGGGGTTGTGGAGAATATCATCGATTAAGGGACTTCCCACACAGACAACAGAATAGTAAGAGGGTCTATAATATCCAAGAAGCTACCACCGTCAATGATGTGGCTAGGAGCATGCCACAAATCTATGGAACCTTGGACAATAATCAAGCCAACCACCAAGCTTCAATTACGGAGCTGGAAGGTATGATTGCCAACCATCTAGTTTCTATTTTAATTGACCCAGGTTCTAATTTGAGTTATGTGGCCCCTCATATTGTTGATAAGTGTAAACGACAACCAATTAGACATGTTAAACTGTGGTTGGTGCGATTAGCCATTGGGACCAAAAGAAAGGTTGCAGAGGTCATACTAGCCTGTCAATTCATCATGGGTGGATTTCCCACTTGAGCGACCCTTAACATACTTCCCCTGGGATCTTATGACTTGTTGATTGGTATGGATTGGTTGGATGCTTATAAAACTAAATTGAACTATTATCATAAAACTTTGTAATGTGTAAATGAAGAAGGGAGAAAAATGACCCTCCAAGGGATTCAAAAACCTGTCTCAGTGAGACAGATATCATCCCTTCAATTGAAAAAGTATTGTAGAAAGGGGTGTTCCTTATATGCCATACAAGTACTGCAATCTATTGAGAAGGACAAACCAAACCTAGAGGACCACCCCATATTAAGAGAATATAAGGATGTGTTCCTAGAAGAGGTACTAGGTCTAACTCCGATAAGGGATATCGACTTCTCGATAGAACTTGCACTAGGAGAGGTACCCGCATCTAGAACGCCATATAGAATGAGCATGCCAGAGTTGGTTGAACTCAAGCTACAACTAAAGGAGATGATGGAAAAAGGCTACATCCGACTCAGTGTATCTCCGTGGGGAGCGCCCGTCTTGTTTGTGAAAAATAAAGATGGCACCCTCCGAATGTGCATAGATTTCAGACAACTCAATAAGACAACCATAAAGAACAAGTACCCCTTACCAAGAATCGATGACCTGATCGACCAATTGGGAGGTGCTTCCATTTTCTCGAAGATCGACTTAAGCTCTAGATACCACCAAGTTCAGATTAAGGATGAAGACATCCACAAAACAACCTCCAGGATGAGGTATGGTCACTATGAATTCATGGTGGTGCCATTTGGGTTAACCAATGCCCCCGCCACTTTTATGTGCTTGATGAATAATGTACTCAACAAATTCCTAGAAAAAATTGTATTGGTTTTGATTGATGATATTCTAATCTACTCCAAGAACAGGGAGGAGCACAAAGAACATCTTAGACTCGCACTTCAAGTACTAATAGAACATCAACTCTATGATAAGTTTAGCAAGTGTGACTTCTTTCATAAGCAAGTCCATTAATTAGGCCATGTCATATCTAAGGAAGGGGTGGAAGTAGACCCCGACAAGATTAGATCTATTATGGAATGGCCTACCTTGAAGGATGTATCCGATATTAGATCCTTCATGGGCTTAGAAGAATACTATAGAAGGTTCATAAAAGGGTTTTCCAAGATTGGTTGTCCAATCACTGCCCTTCAGAAAAAGGGGATTAAATTCATTTGGACATCAAAATGTGAAGAAATATTTCAGGAACTAAAATACATCGTGACCCATGCACCCGTGCTAAATATTGCAAACCCGAATAATTATTTCCTCGTGTGTACATATGCCTGCAAGGAAGGACTCAAAGGAGTCATTATGCAAGAGGGACGTGTAATTTTCTATGCATCCATGAAATTAAGTGAGCATGAGATCAATTATGTGACCCATGACCTAGAGTTGGATGCCATAGTACATGCTTTAAAAATGTGGAGGCACTACCTCCTGGGTAGGAGATTTGTGCTTATGAAATACCATTGTGGATTGAGACACCTGTTTGATCAACCAAAACTAAATGCCAGGAAAGCTAGGTGCATGGGTGATTTTAGGGGCGAAATTTCGCCCATGGGCGAAATTTAAGGGGTTTCAAATTTTTATTGGGCGATTTTTTTGTATTGGAGTGTTTTCCTAAAAAAATTATTATTCGTTCCTAATTTATTTAAAAAAAAAATTGTATGTGGGGTTAGCCCAGGTTTTTATGAGAGAGAGAGGAAAAAAAATATGTTTCGCTCCTGAAATTTGGAGCTGCAAGCTTCGATTCGCCCCATTTCCAAAAATATGGTAATCTCCGGTAGCAACTTCGCCCTTTGGGTATAAATCAGGGTTTACAGTTTAATTCGATCTAATTTCATGGTATGGGAAGCTACACTCTTCACTTCGCCTGATTTCCAAAGAATAAGGGGAGTTCTGTTGGCGATTTCACCCTCCCATCTTCTATAAATCACGTATTATCTCTTTGTAAAAAAAAACAGCGTTTGGAGGGTATTCAGATCAGGCCCGAGGATATCAACAAGACAAAGCTATAACGTGATTTTTTATTCTTGAATATTTGGCAACGTGTGGATATCCAGACTCCAGAGGAAATCACGGTAAGCTATTTCGACTCCTGAGGAAATTGCACCTTCATTTTTATTGTAGCTCTACAATGTAATATTACATTAATGATGGAACCATGGCCCAACATGGAGATTTTCAACAATAAACTTACTTTTAAATCTATTTMTTTTTCTTATGAGAGGCATCCCTCAATTATTTTTYCATTTCTGGTGCGAGCAAATAAGATAGYAGAGAATTGGTTTTAAAATATGGCTGTAGCTATTGGCATACATGTAAGGGTGCATATGGTTGCTAATAATCAACCTTATTTTTGACAATGAGAATGATTCACTCACTATCTCTAGATCTCTCTTATGAACCAATAAATCAGTCCATGTTTGAGTTGTTTTTCTTTGTCCTCTACAAACTATGCAAAAACATCTACCTAACATGTGAACAATCCTCTGTTTTTCCTCAATTTCCTCTTTAAGTATTTTTTTCAATCAAAACTCTCATACCACGTCTTCTAGCTTCCTATTGATCGAATCCTT
>JZKD02S2212392.1:129509-194026 GCA_000966675.3 Picea glauca
ATATATATATATATATATATATATATATATATATATATATATATATATATATATATATATATATATATATATATATATATATATATATATATATATATATAACATAAACATACAACATATTTTGCTAATACACATATTAATGTAGAAATAATAATAAGCTTACACATACAACATATACAGGCATTATTAATCAATTATAACACATGTACAAATACACAACATGTACATGAACATAGAAGTGGTACTTATCTTTTAATAGAAGTCCACCAACTACGTGCAAACCTTCCACGAACCTCCCAGCCATAGACCACGCTTTTTATCACTCTCAGCAGTGGGTCACCCTCGAGCTGGGACTAAACTCCACCGGGCAAGGGATTCTTAGGCTAGGCAAGGACAACAGGAAGTTGCACTAGTCTACAAGAAGGATTTCCTTCAAAGATCCACTTACGCCCATAGTTCACAGACTCTCATTCCCCACATGCATATCCCACCCCATAAGTGTACACCTTCACTATCCAACAGTCCATCGACTGCTACAGCTCCCTTTCCTTGGGCTTCAACAACAAGTCGGATCAAGAATTCTCATAGCTCTGCAAATGCTACTGGACTTCCTCCAGGAGAACTCACTTCCTCAGCACACTCTCTCACCTGAAAAGAGTTGCTCATAGGCCTGACAACCTGTTTCTTCTATCCACGGTCTTGACAACCCACTTCTTCACTCCTACTCGTCAACACACGGGCATGGTGATGACAGCAACAAAAATTGGACATGGAGGTCGGTAATGACAGAACAATATGTAGGCAACTCGGAGGTTACAGGTGCCACAAGGGTAACCATTCGGGCTTGTAGCAGAGGTTCGAGTGTCTTAGAATTTGACAATGGTGGACTGGTTCACTACGTACTTGCTCAGTGCATTAGTGAGTTGTCGTAAGGGATGGATAGCCTAGTCCGAATGGTGAGAATGGTGAGAATCCCCCCCTAAATATTCATGCGTCTTGGATGACACTTGTCTCTCCAGGAGAACGTTCCTCTCCACTTAGAACTCCTTCCCCTCCCTAAAGGGACTTAGGATAAATTAATATCCTCTTTACAGCCTTTAGAATGATAATTATATATTATTCTCTTGGGTTTAATCTCTTAAACTTAGCCCTTTTCCCCCAATCTCTCAGTCCCCTCCCTTACCTAGTCTAGTGGAGCTTAGTCCCCCATATTTTTTCTTCGTGGTTGGTCTACATGCAATGATATATAATTTTTATTAATGATCTGCATAATTACATATACAAAACAGGTTCCTGGCCTTAGAATCCTAGGCTCTCTGGCCTAATCATCACATAATCCTCCTAGATTATTATAACTCAGCTCATGAACCTAACATGTTTACAATTCATAATTACAACTGGGGCTCTGTCGGGGGATATTACAATCCCCTCCCCTTATTTTTTCACTGTCCTCAATGTAGCTTGTTTATACATATACAATTTAAAAAAAAAAAATCTTCAAAAAGGTTCCAAGCTTTAGCTATTGGAAGCATGTTATCCACCCGGTGCTTTACTTTCAAGCACCAATTCTGGTGTTCATAATGCAACTGGAATTCAATTTCTTTGTTCCATATATATTCTTCATGAAGAATTAAACCCATTGTTCCTTATAACATGTCTGAATTAAACCTCATTAAAAGCACCAACTAGCTGTAGATCCACGACGTTCCACCTAACCTTAGATTTCACTGCTAATAAACTCTCAGTATGGGCTATGAATCCACATACATAAACACTCTTCTCATACACTTATTCATTTAGAAGCAACATTAGAACATACATGCAATATATATACAGGAAATTGTAATAACATTATAACCTGTATACAAGATACACATCATACAATGAATAGAAAATTGATACTTATCTTTTAATTGAGAAGACCTTCCACCCATGAGAAAGGCTATGAATCCATCAGGGAAATGGCTTCCCAAGATAGCCACGGTCCACAATCCATATCAACATGGTCTAGGCTAAGGTACCAAACCTCATCAACACTCCAACCAATGGTCTCCCATTCCCCACATGCCTGTACAAACCAAGGTAGTATGCACCTTCCTTCTAGGGATCTAGCACATGCCAGATAGGAAGTCTCAGAGAAATGTGGCTCCAGGAGTTCGAACTGCCCTAAAAGATATCCAGGTACCCTACAGGCCTCATACCATGGAACCTATCCCCACACTTGTACCTCCAGGGCTCTAGCCTTCTTCAAGGAAACCCTGTAAATGTCTTGAACCTGCACATAATAGATCTAGCTAAACAATGATACACACATTTGCAGAGAAAATAGGAGAAAGAAAAAGAAGGAGAGAAAGAATGAAAGAATTCTCATTAACCATTTTCCACACTCAAAGAGTGAACACTTTACAATAGATATAGAATACATGAGTAAATAATGTGCCATAGTGGTGGTCTAGAGTGATCTGGACATACACCAGAAGTTACGGGCACAAACTACCACCTAGTCTAGTCTCTCAGACAGTTATGGGAGTGAACTTCCACCTAGCTGAGTTAACTAGTCAACTAGTCTTCAGTTAACTGATTGAACAGAGAGTAGTGAGGAGTACATTAGGGAATCAAGGGTAATGTGCCAGTCTGGTGATGATCCCAAGGCAAGTGCGCATTATCTAGTGATGATCCCAATGTTTCATGGTGACAAAACCAATGCAGCATCTAAACTCAACTCAACTAGTCAAACTGGAGTGTCAACTGAAAGAGAATATTCTCCAGGTGGAATATTCTCCCCTAAAATATATGATATTGGATAATGACTAATTATGACTAAAAAACAAGGAAAAACCTTAGGAAAAATAAATCCTAGGTGTGTGTGAAGTAACTCCAACGCCCCCCTTGAACATCACTATGGTGAAAATAAATAATGGGTCCCGGCAATGAGGCCATGTTAGGTACCCAAATACAAAAGATACAATGAAATAAAGTGAGGAAAGAGGGAAAAACTCATGGGAAACCCCCCCCCCTCAAGATACAATGTATGTGAAAATAAAAAATGAGAAGGAACAAAAAGCAATTGCTAAGCAACCTTGTCCTTCACTCCAAGAAGAACTTGCAACTGTGCAAGTTTGTGCCCGTTGAAGATTTTGTTGAAGATGTAGATGCCTGCACAGATCTGATGAAGTATATGCACCATTGATATGTCCACACATACCCACTTTATATTCTTGTAATGAATAATATCCAAATAAATTTTGGATGAAACTTTGAAAACCGTGCGACCGTTTCCGAAAAAATGCTGAAATTTTGTTGATTTCAAAATGATCATAATTTCACTTTTCGGAATCCATTTCAGATGATTTTTTTTTTTTAATTTGATATTTTACCGAGAGGAATTCAAATATCCAATTTTGTTTTTCTGAAAATTGTGCTTAGAAAATATCATAATGGATTCTGATGTGCGTGGCTCCCTTTTTGTCTCTTGAGATGCATGCATTGCGCAAGGAAAAGTGTCTGCACGTGACTCCTGATATGCATGCCATAGATCTTCCACATGAATTTCAGAAAACAAATATGAAATGGAGAAGACATCATCTTCAATTAATGGAATACAAATTTGTGCAAACACTTTTGTAGAAGAATCTTCATAATAAGAGGCTTGATCTTCTAATGGCTTCTCTTCTAGATCTATCTGTTCAACCTCCTACATGAAATATTCACAATCTTCTTTATTCTCGAATAGAACCTCCAATTTGGTCCATAATTCATTTGGAGTTGATTCTTGTGATTCATCATATACTTGGTGGAGAATTTCTGGACAAATAGACAAGAAGATAAATTTTATGGCCATATCTTGTCTATTGAGAAAGTCATTTTTCTCATCGGCGAAATCAGGCTCTACTTCCATTGCCATGGTTATTTGGTATAAGCCTCTACTTCTGAGAAGAACTCGAATCTTTTTATTCCACTCCAAATATTTATGAGGCGTGAGAAGTATTATCGGTAAGTAAAACATAAATTCCATCTTTTATGCGTTCTTCAATCTTCAATACCTACAAAAATAATTTGGTGTAGCTTTTTCTTAGCAGTTCGACGACTCTGATACCATGTAAATGTGTTGAACCTGCACATAATAGATCTATCTAAACAATGATACAAACATTTGCAAAGAAAATAGGAGAAAGAAGAAGAAGGAGAGAAAGAATGAAAGAATTATCATTAACCATTTTCCACACTCAAAGAGTGAATAATTTACAATATATATAGGATACATGAGTAACTAATGCACTGTAGTGGTGGTATAGAGTGATATGGACACACACCAGGAGTCACGGGAGTAAACTACCACTTAGTTTAGTCTCTCAGGCAGTTACGGGAGTGAAATGCCACCTAACTGAGTTAACTAGTCAACTAGTCTTTAGTTAACTGACTGAACAGAGAGTAGTGAGGAGTAGATCAGGGAATCAAGGGTAATGCGTCAGTATGGTAATGATCCCAAGGAAAGTGTGAATTAGCTGGTGATGATCCCAATTTTGCCTGGTGACAAAACTAATGCAACATCTAAACTCAACTCAACTAGTCAAACTAAAGTGTCAACTGAAAGTGAATATTCTCCAGGTGGAATATTCTCCCCTAAAATATAGGAGACTGGATAATGACTAATTATGACTAATAAACAAGGAAAAACCTTAGGAAAAATAAATCCTAGGTGTGTGTGAATTAACTCCAACAAACCCAAGGAGAAGTGTACACACACCCAGATCCACCGAGGATCCACAAGGTAAGAACCGTTGTCTCCAATGAACATCTTCCCTGAGCTACTCTTTGTAGTCAACATTCCAAATTTAATTAATATCATCTCATATGCATCACCCACATGCAGTTATCATGAGAGAACATAAAATAATTCATTTAGGAACTCCAACTTAGTTCAAAGGGAATTCAACTTTTCTCCAAAACATGAAATTATATTTCATAATTCTTCTTGGTTGTTTCCATATTAGGAATGCATCCTTCCTTGTGGTTTTCCACAAGCACCAAATTGCATACCATTTTTCTTGCAATGCTTCATCTTGCATACAACCAACAAATTGTCAGTATTTCATGTACATCATAATTCAATTGCAATATGTACAAAACCTTATGTAGTGATCTTAGAATTTACTGCACCTAGCAATTCAATCACAATTACTAATTTTTTTTATTAATATAGAATGACTCATCATTCTATGCATATGCATGTTCATAATTAATATCCGTAAGTTCATTACTTATTTTTCTGAACAAGAAATTTTCTGTAGTCAATGCTTACGTGACTACTTGAATTGCAAATTTCTTGTTGCAATGTCTAACCACTCCTGAAATGTCCTCAACTTCATGAGTTAAAAACATTTCAACTGTTAGTAACAATTATTTCCATGCAATAATATATATGCATGTACTTACAAAACAAATTCAACAAATGCATTAAGTAACCAATTCTATCACTCACTATGCATGAGCACAATTCACTATGCATATTTATTCAATGCACCTTGCATTGAATTACATAATGCTCTTTATCTCAGTTATGTATCTCACCATCCATAAGTTGGAATTATGGCCAATGTCTTGACACATTCCCCACACACTTCCTATTGTCTTCCCAATTAATTGGATTCCTTCCTTTTCGACCCGAACACTACACCAAGAATATAATTCTGTGGTGTTCATTAGTGTTAGAAAAAAGGTTGCAATCCAAGTTTTATTTAAAGGTAGGAAGATTTTGGTACCTGTGTGGTTCATAATCTTTCCATATCCATACTTTTCATATCTAGCAATGTCACGGTCTCATACATGACTAGCTTTACTGGCATTCATTCCTATAACAAGTTCTTATCTTTTATTTCTTTGGTTATTACCCCATAACCAAATTAACATGACACTCTACTATGTCAGTGTGTGCATTCAAAAGCTAAAAAGATTTGATAACTATAACAAGCCTCTAGCATTTACCACATCTAATGGTATCTTATTCATGTTAATGCATTCAAATACTGCCATCCCGTGTGTCATAAAAATTCAATTGGGGAAATTCTTACCTGAATTTCCCTTTGGCAATTATGCAACATAATTTCAAAAGAGAATAGTTACCGGCATAGCTTCCATTACAAATTTGATGTTACTTGCTTAGTTGATGACAGTAGAATCTTTCCTGCTTATTTTATCAGAATTATAACCAACACTTCATCTTTTTGTTGCTTCCTTCCATATGCAACAACATTACCAATAACACTTGCAAACATGCAAGCATTCTTTCCTTTAGTTGTCTCAAGAAGCCATAACATACTTGCTTCCACATAAAGTGTAGCAACTTCTTTCTCCTTGTAAAAATTTTCCTTGTTGATCCCATAGGTCTTCAATTCTTCCTGGATTCTTGAATCTTCTTGTGCTCTCATTCTAGTATCTGTACATGATTATTTCTATCCTGATCACTTTCCATCCAATCACCCTTGCCTTCCATTTTCATTTACAGCCAATACTCAACTGATACTAACCTTCAAATTTCATTTATTCTCTGGATCCTACTATCCTAACTCATACTTGGATGAATTATAATTCTGTTGGAATCCTATATAATAGGGGAGTCAGTGTTCTGACTAATATCTATCTTCTTCAAGCATTATGCTGTTGCTCACGACGCACAACAATGGTGTAAAAGCGACATAAATTTCTCACTTCACCTCAAATGTTATTACACCAGAGTTTTTGTTTTCGGTGGTTAAGGAGTAGATTTTCATGTTATGTTAGCTACCGAAAGTGAGAGATTTCGGTTGCTTAGAACCCATTTTTTGTGTACCTCTAACCACCGAAATCATTTAGCTAGTTTAGGCAGGTCCATAATATTGCTGCAAATGTTGAGGTTGCATCATGGGGCGAAAGAATATTTGGTTCTCAGAATTCCTCTCCAAAGCTCCTCGTTCCCGGAGTTGATGTATGTCCTCTACTGCAAAAACTTTCAGAAAATAGTGAGCTCATATTAATGACAGGCTTGAGTGCTAAAAATGGAGAGTCTTTCATGGTAGAGCTCTTAATAAGTGGTTGTCTTCTCAACTTGATTTTATCTCGTAGTCACTGTGATGATTTTACTGTACGTTGGGCCTTCAACTTAATGGCACACTCGTTAACTGAAAATGTGGAGATGTCCGCTTGCAATTTCTTATGCAGTATCGTTCTTTCAGGAACTGAGAGCTCATCAAGCTTTTGTACTCTTGATTGGGTTCCTACATATGATCAAATTAAAGAAACTGTTCAAATATACGGATATTTGGAAGATTGTATGGGAGATGAGCAGATGCTCTCAGAAGATAAAGCATGGATGCATATAAATATGTCTTGGATGGTAGAGGATTTTGACTACGATGGGTCGCCAGAGAATATTCGATCTTGGGTCAAATTTGTGGCTTCTTGCTGCCGGGAAAGGAAGTCAAGATCCATTTTAACCACCTCTGAAGCAGAGGATTTGGCAGTCATGGTAACACGGTTCTTTTTAGATCGTAAATTTCTTTGTCTTTCTGGCATTTTGCAAAAATGCCTATCATCCATTGTGAACTTCTTCATAGATGAAGAATGGTTTGCCAACTCAGACATAATTTCTTTCTCTCTTTCTTGTAGCCTTCCTGAGACGAACTCCAATTGCTTGAAACTTGTTGAGTCTCTATCTGGTCTAGATGTCCGTATCAAAGAATTACAAAAGAAGGTTGCCCTTCACTTATTGTTGAGCTGTATGGGTAAGAAGGAGTTCACCGATGTGAAACAAATCATTGATCTGTTAACTTCATTCAATGTGAGGGACAAGTAAACTGATTTCATTCGAATGTACATCTATCTTGCCCTGGCGGATGTTTGGTTGTGGTGTAATCCTTTAGTCAATGAAAATTCAATTGCCCTCGAGACATGGTTACATTTCCTCCGAGGTTTCTCTTGTCAAATTAGAAGCACAGACTGGAGGGCCTATGCCTTAAAGGTGCACAATAAGTCTTCCTATCTCCTTCAGATTTACGAGAAGCAAAGATAGGTGTTTCTCAAGATGGACTGATTTGTATTTATTTGTAATTTTATGGTGTACATTGGAACCATCACCATATTCTGTCAGAAAATGAAATTTGCTATGAAAAGCAACAAGGCTTGTGGGTGTATTCAAGATTTAAACAGATGGATTAGTTAAGTGTTAAAGAAAACCTGTTCATACACTCGCGCGTGAGCTTCTATCCTTGTTCCTGCTAAATTGTCAAAGAGAAGAAAGTGATAGCACACACACAAGTGCCAAAGCTGCGTCCAGAAATCTTTAAAAAGTTGACAGTACACCAGAAGAACAGGAAAACCTTGATGATATGTGGAAGACAGAAAAGGAAGCCGCGAAATACCCTATAGAAAAACTGGAATATGATGCAACAATCACTTCACAGTTCCTAATGATTGTTGTATATTTTACGGGATGAGTATTTCCTTTCATTCAATGGCAAGTTTGAAAGGAACTAGGACACCTAGCGATGATAGGAATCGGTAAACAGAATCAGATCCTAGATTATAAGGAAAAAAAATAGTGAGTAAAAGATGAAACGGTTGAGCATTTACAGGAGCATAGCCAGGGAGCCTTTAAGCATCTCGTTGACAGATGGCAGAGGCATTTAAATGAGCAGTTTAACGATCAAAGGGATTTGTCTGAGTGGTTAAGAAGGAGCACGAGATATCTGACAGCAAACAAAATATTAGGCTTGTACACAGTTGTCAATCCATCACACTTGTCATCAATTTTATAATGCAGTCACAGGTGGCAGAGTAATTCCAGGCTCTAAAGGAAAACTCAGTAAATACAAATGGCAGCTCCAACATTCTAGATTTTAAGGAGTTTGTTTTTATTAGCTGTAACAACTCGGAGACAATTTACAAATGTCATTTTAATTTGTTAATTTTTTTCTATTTTTGGAATTAAGTAGAGATCCTAAACTCCCAACATTTAAAATATCAGCCAAAAGATAGGAACATATCCACTTTTGTAGGCTAGAGGAGTTCGACTCATAGAAAGCTAATGTGGCCATAAACTGTTATATATTGGATGAAAAAGAGGAAGGAAAGGTTCGACCTATAAAATTTCTCCCTTTTGGCTGGACTGTGGGCCTCGCTACTCCAGGAGGTTTTTTGTCTGTAATTTTTTCATGACTAAACAATAATAGAGAAAATGATTTACATGATTCTTGTGTAGCAGCGTTGGTGGTGTGTTCCTTGTATGTTTTTTCAGCTATATTTCTACTATCATTCCAACAATTTCATTTCTTATTATTGAAAAAGAGTAAATGGAGAAGAATTTATGCATGCATACTCTTTGTCCAATTTTTTAATAATCTTTATGTTTTCTTCTAAAACTCAGTTTATGAATTCTTAACTGCTCATTTTCTCAATTTTTCCTCCCCCATTTCTTCCTCAAATCGACACCATTCAAACTTGATTCGATCCAACAATTGTTACTATCTTTCCCTGTGGATACATTTACCTCTAGATCTGATTTGATCATTATCTTATAAACAGACCCCATGGCCCAATGGTGATATGAGAAACTCGTCAACCACATCCTCATCTAAGTATTTCAAAAACCCCAACCCCTTACTTTCATAGCTAGCTTGATATCTATTCTATTCCAAACCAAGTTAAATCGAAAAGAGAGAGTTATCTTTGAGTCTTGGAGGGATAGATCCAAGACTCCAAGTGGTTTGAGGTTACCTCTGTGACTGCCTCCGCAGCCTTGGGCAAATTACAGAGCGTTAACATTTTGGTGACTCCATTGGGGAACTTTCTCTAGAGGTGCACTTCAAGTTCAGATTTGACTTCTGATGGTGAACAAAAGCCAAACACATGAAGGCTGTACCATTCACCTGGCGACTCCATTGTTCAATATCCCAAGCTTCAAAGTTCACAAGCGACTTCACTGCTGAAGAATCCAGATTTCAAAGCCTTGATGATGTTCCAAGATGACAGGGTATGTGGCAAATCCTATATCTTGTGAAGCCATAGAAAAATTCAAGGGTAAGTTAGCAGAATTTCACATTGACGAAGACTTTTTAACAACTGTGTTTCGTATTTTGGAATCGAGCAAATTTTCTCCTAAAAGTAAAATTTGTTTTCTTGAGCTAGTTGTTGAAAAGTTCGAAAATGATATTGAACTTTTGGATTCTCAAATTCAGTCATATAATTTCCAAGATCTCAAAGAATTCTTGGAAAATCTTCCTTCTCCAAAGCAAGAGGAAATTGTACTACCTATTGATTTGCAGATTGATGATGATTATGTTTTCAAGTATAAGGCTGAAGTTGTAGATGCATGGTTTGATTTTGAGGATGCAACTGATCAACTAGTCATTGAAGATCTAGAGGCAAATATCATGCATCATGTTTTAATTGATCCTATAGCAGATTACATGGAGTTCCATGTTAGCTTGAGTTTTCAAACATGTTTTCTCTATAAGGACCAAAAATGTCAACGGTCACCATTTAATATTATGAGGAGACATAATCAAGGTATACTTAGGATTTCACCGACAAGCAGTCAAGTTGTCCATGTGTTTTTGCAGCTAATGGACTGGCTTCATTGGCATTTCTATATTACCTGATTCAACAAAATTATGAGGTAGATTAGGGTAGGTAGATGGGTGCAAATAAGTTTAGTACTTTGAACATTTTTTTGTTTCAGTTTCAGATTGCTTTTCAGTTTTTCATTTCAAGTGTGATCCAGACTTCAGTTTGCAGAGAGTTTTGGTTTCAGTTCCCAGAGTTCAGCGGTTCTAGACATCTCCTTCGGAGCTATCTTCCCCAGGTGGAGCCTATGTTGGAACCCTATATAATAGGGGAGTCAGTGTTCTGACTAATATCTATCTTCTTCAGAAATTATGTTATTTCTCATGACACACAACAATGGTGTAAAAGCGATAGAAATTTCTCACTTCACCTCAAATGTTATTACACCAGAGTTTTTGTTTTCGGTGGTTAAGGAGTAGATTTTCAAGTTATGTTAGCTACCGAAAGTGGAGCTTTCGGTCGCTTAGAGCCCATTTTTTGTGTACCTCTAACCACCGAAAGCATGTAGCTAGTTTAGGTAGGTCCATAATATTGCTGCAAATGTTGAGGTTGCATCATGGGGTGAAAGAATATTTGGTTCTTAGAATTCCTCTCCAAAGCTCCTTGTTCCCGGAGTTGATGTATGTCCTCTACTGCAAACACTTTCAGAAAACAGTGAGCTCATATTAATGATAGGATTGAGTGCTGAAAATGGAGAGTCTTTCATGGTAGAGCTCTTAATAAGTGGTTGGCTTCTCAACTTGATTTTATCTTGTAGTCACTGTGATGAGTTTACTGTACATTGGGCCTTCAACTTAATGGCACACTCGTCAACTGAAAATGTGGAGATGTCTGCTTGCAATTTCTTATGCAGTATCTCTCTTTCAGGAACTGAGAGTTCATCAATATTTTGTACTCTTGATTGGGTTCCTACATATGATCAAATTAAAGAAACTGTTCAAATATACAGATATTTGGAAGATTGTATGGGAGATGAGCAGATGCTCTCAGAAGATAAAGCATGGATGCATATAAATATGTCTTGGATGGTAGAGGATTTTGACTACGATGGGCCGCCAGAGAATATTTGATCTTGGGTCAAATTTGTGGCTGCTTGCTGCCGGGCAAGGAAGTCAAGATCCATTTTAACCACCTCTGAAGCAGAGGATTTGGTAGTCATGGTAACACAGTTCTTTTTAGATTGTAAATTTCTTTGTCTTTATGGCATTTTGCAAAAATGCCTATCATCCATTGTGAACTTCTTCATAGATGAAGAATGGCTTGCCAGCTCAGACATAATTACTTTCTCTCTTTCTTGCAGCCTTCCTGAGACGAACTCCAATTGCTTGAAACTTGTTGAGTCTCTATCTGGTCTAGATGTCCGTATCAAAGAATTACAAAAGAAGGTTGCCCTTCACTTATTGTTGAGATGTATGGGTAAGAAGGAGTTCACCGATGTGAAACAAATCATTGATCTATTAACTTCATTCAATGTGAGGGACAAGCAAACTGATTTCATTCAAATGCACATCTATCTTGCCCTAGTGGATGTTTGGTTGTGGTGTAATCCTTTAGTCAATGAAAATTCAATTTCCCTCGAGACATGGTTACATTTCCTCCGAGGTTGTTCCTGTCAAATTAGCAGCACAGACTGGAGGGCCTATGCTTCAAAGGTGCACAATAAGGATTCCTATCTCCTTCAGATTTACGAGAGACAAAGATAGGTGTTTCTCAAGATGGACTGCTTTGTAGTTATTTGTAATTTTATGGTGTACATTGGAACCATCACCATATTCTGTCAGAAAACAAAATTTTCTATGAAAAGCAACAACGCTTGTGGGTGTATTCAAGCTTTAAACAGATGAATTAGTTAAGTGTTAAAGAAAACCTGTTCATACACTCGCACATGAGCTTCTATCCTTGTGCCTACTAAATTGTCAAAGAGAAGAAAGCGATAGCACACACACAAGTGCCAAAGCTGCGTCCAGAAATCTTTAAAAAGTTGACAGTACACTAGAAGAACTGGAAAACCTTGATGATATGTGGAAGACAGAAAAGGAAGCCGCGAAATACCCTATAGAAAAACTGGAATATGATGTAACAATCACTTCACAGTTCCTAATGATTGTTGTATATTTTACGGGATGAGTATTTCCTATCATTCGATGGCAAGTTTGAAAGGAACTAGGACACCTAGCAATGACAGGAATCGGTAAACAGAATCAGATCCCAGATTATAAGGCAAAAAATTAGTGAGTAAAAGATGAAACGGTTGAGCATTTACAGGAGCATAGCTAGGGAGCCTTTAAGAATCTCGTTGACAGATGGCAGAGGCATTTAAATGAGCAGTTTAACAATCAAAGGGATTTGTCTGAGTGGTTAAGAAGGAGCACGAGATATTTGGCATCAAACAAAATACTAGGCTTGTACACAATTGTCAATCCACCACACTTGTCATCAATTTTATAATGCAGTCACAGGTGGCAGATCAATTCCAGGCTCTAAAGGAAAACTCGGTAAATACAAATGGCAGCTCCAGCATTCCAGATTTTAAGGAGTTTGTTTTTATTAGCTGTAAAAACTCAGAGACAATTTACAAATGTCATTTTAATTTGTTAATTGTTTTCTATTTTTGGAATTAAGTAGAGATCCTAAACTCCCAGCATTTAAAATATCAACCAAAAGATAGGAACAGATCCACTTTTGTAGGCTAGAGGAGTTCGACTCATAGAAAGCTAATGTGGCCATAAACTGTTATATATTGGATGAAAAAGAGGAAGGAAAGGTTCAACCTATAAAATTTCTCCCTTTTGGCTGGATTGTGGGCCTCGCTACTCCAGGAGGTTTTTTGTCTGTAATTTTTGCATGACTAAATAGTAATAGAGAAAATGATTTACATGATTCTTGTGTAGTAGCGTTGGTGGTGTGTTCCTTGTATGTTTTTTCAGCTATCTCTCTGCTATCATTCCAACAATTTCATTTCTTATTATTGAAAAAGAGTAAATGGAGAAGAATTTATGCATGCATACTCTTTGTCCAATTTTTCTATAATATTTATGTTTTCTTCTAAAACTTAGTTTATGACTTCTTAACTGCTCATTTGCTCATTTTTTCCTCCCCCATTTCTTCCTCAAATTGACACCATTCAAACTTGATTCGATCCAACAATTGTTACTATCTTGCCCTGTGGAGACATTTACCTCTAGATCTGATTTGATCATTATCTTATAAACATGCCCCATGGCCCAATGGTGATCTGAGAAGCTTTTCAACCACATCCTCATCTAAATATTTCAAAAACCCCAACCCCTTAATTTCATAGCTAGCCTGATATCTATTCTATTCCAAACCAAGTTAAATCGAAAAGAGAGATCCCTCTCTGAGTCTTGGAGGGCTAGATCCAAGACTCCAAGTGGTCTGAGGTTACCTCTGTGACTGCCTCCTCAGCCTTGGGAAAATTACAGAGCGTTAACAAATTCCAGTCATGTTCTCTGACCAACCTTGGTTAGTCAACACCAACTTCTTTCTTGAAGCAATCTAATTTAGCCTTCTAACATGCATATTCAAGTTTTTTCATGCCATATTTGATGAAATTCATTCCATGCTTCCACTGTGCATTCTGATAGAAATAATGGAGGTGATATATCCAACTATGGGACTGCTCCTTGGAGATGTCACATCTTATCTCCAAACTCTTTCATATTCCATAAAACCTTCCTTCCTTATTCCCATTCTTTGCATCTCCATATGAACTTATGGTTCATTCATTATCATGTATCGCAGATGGATGAATACCTAGAATCCTCTTTCCAAGACCTTTTCAGTGATTCCCTCCTTGCTCAATTCAGAATCCTAAGCATAAAGTTATAATTGTTTGCATAATGGTGATTTCTGGAAGGCGATATTTGTACAATTTTTTTTATTTCACAGAGTCAAATTGGCTCTTGGATCCTCTCTTCAGGTTTAGATACATTCTTTACATCTTTTGATGCAGGTATATTCAATCATGGACCCCACGGGCTCTATCTCTAAGCCCTTCTCTATTCTAAAAAAAACAATTTCTGGGCACTAGCCCTCTTTCTTTGGCCCCCAATATCATGTGACCATCGGCTGTGACCAAGCGCTGGTATGATAGGTGCTTATATGGATATTCAATACCTTAGGGCTTCGAAACTTCAAAGTTTTCCCTTTCCACACATCAAAAACAACACAGAACATTGAAAGGTAGTGAATTCATGAAGGTCAGTGGATCTACAGTCCACATTCTCTGTTAAGATCTATGGTGGACAAGAACTCTGGGACTCCGGGCTTCAGTGGTTTCCAAAGAAAATCACAAAAAATATCCCAAAGTGCCACATTGGTGAACTCGCGAAGTGGGGTGGATCAACGGTCCTCGGCTTCCCGACATCCAATGACTGATATTTACTATGGAACTCTAGGATTCAGGGTTTCTGGACAGTCCATACTCTTAATATTTCCAAAGTGCCAAGTCTCCAGACTGCTTCATCTGTTTCCAAATGTCATTTCTCGATAAACGGTCGAGATTAAATCCGACCCTCCAGTCTTCGGGAATTTGGAGCTTTGGGTTCCGAGACATCGGAGGATTTCACATCTACACACCCCAAAATTCCCAAACTACGAATATTCGAATACTTTCACGTCATCCCCGAGACGTCATCACGTTACGTTACTTCAGTGCTATGAAACTTCAGGTATTTCTTCTTCCCATTCCATCGTGAACCATTTATTCTGGAGTTTCAAGTTTCTGTACATTGGGATCTGATGTCATGTGTCCCCTGTGACCATCAGGGGACCCACTAACCATGCTCAAGAAGAGTACCATGTGGTGGAATAATAGAAGAGGAAATGAGGCCCAATATGATGGGTGACACATGTCACGTTCTAACTGGCGTTTCTATCTTCCAAAGGTTCTTAACTCACCGACAAGTGGCACACATACCATGTGTCCACATCATCACTGGTGACGTCAACAGGCCATGTCAGTTCAGGACTTCAAGCTTCAAAATATTTTACACTTGCACACTCTAATTATCTCAAATGCCGAACTCTCAAACTTATTTTCTTTCTGGGGTATGCATGGTAGAAATGTTAAAAATTAAGGTAGTGGCACGTGGCATGCCTAGGAAGGGTCCACATCACCACTGGTGATGTCATCAGGTCACGCCACTTATGTTCGTCATCTTCGGGACTTCAGGCTTTGAGAGGTTTCACACTAGGACACTCCAATTCTCCCGAACGCCGAACTCCCAAACAAGTTGATCTTCTGACACATGTGCCTTTTGATGGACGGTACATATCAACTCTAAACTTCGAGACTTCAAGAGTTTTCTCCTTAGAATACTTTGTTTCTCTTGAACGTCGAACTCCCGAATACGTTGATCTTCCGACACATGCCCCTTTTCAATGAATGGTCTGAATTAACTCTAGACTTCGGGACTTCGAGCTTCAGGAGTTTTCACACTAGCATACTTTTTTTCTCCTGAACATCGAACTCTCGAAATGTTGTGAGATCTATGGATCACAATCACTTGCGCGTAGATATGATGACCAATTTCTATTTTTCACTGCTACGCCTTACCTCTTTCTCATGGCCTGATCTAACGGTTATGATCGGTCTTCGGTCTATTCAATAGTTAATCACTTCTCCTCGGATCTGTGGTGTAGATCCACTCCAGGACTTCGGAGCTTCGACACTTCAGCCACTTTGGCTCTCTAACTCATAAAGTTATCTGAAGTTACGAAGTCTGAAGGACTTGGAGGTTAACTCTCATGCACCTTTTTCTATATCTGATGGCTGGAAAATGTTGTCCTTTCCCCTTCGCTGATATTACAACCCAACTTCAAAATTTGTGGTTCCAAACCCACGGTTACTGCAATCTATCTTCTCTAATGTCTTTCTTGAACCGCTATACCTGAGCTTCCAAACATGACCAAGGTGTTCTCTTGGCACTCTGGGACACTCTAAAATTCAAATTTTGTCCCTGTCGACAACAATTTTCTCTGATATTTTGATTCCATAACCACTTATACTGCATAATTCAGGCTCAGTGTCAAAAACTGGTCTATGAACTTCAATTTTGTCCATTTTGACAACAATTCCTTTTCGAAACCTTTTCTTCAACTTCCACTTTCCTGGCCCATCCAAGCTCAGTGTTGAAGCCATGGCTCTGATACCAATTTGTAACATCCCCATCCCCCAACTGGTCGGGCAACACCACTTCAGAAACATCTCCTGTTCTGATACCAATTTGTAACATCCTCGACTGCCCGGGTCGGCCCATGCTACTCCAGATAATGCTCTGATACCAATTTATAAAATACCCATACTTAACCTGGTGGGATATGCTACACGAAGATACTTGTGGAAACATCATACACCTCCAGGCCACCTAGACCAGGGAATGCTACCTCATAGAAATAACAATTGTCATCTGCATATATATAACATAAATAGACAACATATTCTGTTAATACACATATTAATGTATAAATAACAATAAGCCTACACATACAACATATACAGGAATTACTCATCAATTATAACACATGTACAAATACACATCATGTAAATGAACATAGAAGTGGTACTTATATTTTAATAGAAGTCCACCAATTGTATGTAGACATTCCACGAACCTACCAGCCATAGACCACACTGCTCATCACTCTCAACACTGGGTCACCCCCGAGATGGGACTAAACTCCATCGAGAAAGGGATTTCTAGGCTAGGAAAGGACAATAGGAAGTTGCACCAATCTACAGGAAGGATTTCCTCCAAGGAGCCACTTACACCCACAAATCACAGACTCTCATTCCCCACATGCCTGTCCCACCCTAGGAGTGTACACCTTCACTGTCCAACAGTCCATCGGCTGCTACACCTCCCTTTCCTTAGGCTTCAACAACATGACGGATTAGGAATTATTAGATCTCTGCAACTGCTATTGGACTTCCTCGAGGAGAACTCACTTCCTCAACACACTCTCTCACCTGAAGAGAGTTTCTCACAGGCCTGTCAACCTATTTCTTCTATCCACGGGACTGACAACCCGCTTCTTCACTCCCGCTTCTCAACACACTGGCATGGTTATAAAATCAACATAAACTAGATGGTAATGAAAGAACAATACGTAGGAAATTTGTAGGTTACAAGTGCCGCAAGGGTAACCCTTCAGGCGTGTAGTAGAGGTTTGAGTGTCTTCAAATTTGACAATGGTAGAATGTCCCACTACATACTTGCTCAGTGCATTAGTGAGTCACAGTAAGGGATGGCTAGCTTGATCCGAATGGTAATCACCCCCTAACTATACATGCATCTTGGATGAGACTTGGCTCTCCAGGAGCACATTCCTATACACTTGAAACTCATTCCCATACACTTGGAACTCGTTCCCCTCCCTAAAGGAACTTAGAATAAATTAATATCCTCTCTACAACCTTTAGAATAATAATTATATATTATTCTCTTGGGTTTAAGATCTTAAACTTAGCCATTTTTCCCCAATCTCCCAACCCCCTCCCTTACCCAGCCTAGTGGAGCTTAGTCCCCCATACTCTTTCTTCTTGGTTTGTCTACACACAACGATGTATAATTTTTATTAATGATTTGCATAATTACATATACAAAACAGGCTCCTAGCCTTGACATGCTAGGCTCTCTGGCCTAATCATCACATAATCCTCCTAGCTTATTATAACTTGACTCACCAACCTAACAAACATGTTTACAGTTCATAATTACAACTGGGGCTCTGTCGGGGGATATTACAGCCTATGAAGGGGAGGTCTCAAAATCCATTTCATGGTATGATTTCCTTCCTCATGTTTGTTTTTTCTGTTTCCCTACTATTTTTTCCTTCTCACAGAACAACCCTAATGGCCTATGAAGGAGACGACTCAAAATCCATTAGATGGGAGTCCAATTCCTTGTTCTGATATCCCACTTTGATTTCCAAGAATCCCACTTTGAAAGAGAAAGGTTTCCATGGAACATAACTATTAAAAGAATAGTTTTAATTAGGATGCCAACTTTGCATCATACCCATGGTAAATATCATCATAAATTCCAAGTGAAGATAATATACCTACTTAACTATCATTGTATTATTCATAAATACTTCCATTTCCTTTCCTCATACAACCATGATTCTATATGTACCAAAATGTGACCAATGAGGGTGGATAAGATTAAACTTATTGTCTAGAGGATAAGCCATTATGGCCTTCATTTTACTCAACTATATCCCTTCATACTCTTCACACTAGGAAGAAATTACCTCCACCATTAGACACCTATCAACTTCATGATTTCCCATCCTTATCACCCAATATGAGGGATCTTTATGTTGTTTATCAATACAAGGGTGGTCCTCTTTGAGTTTTCAAGAATCCATTTTCCCCACTTCATATTTTACTCTCTATGCTCGCTCTTAGCCCCTTCATTGTCTAGTACATCTTCTAATCCAATGGATTTTCACCTCACATGGTATGGAATTAAGGACACATTATCCTTGCTCCATATTCTATGTTCTTGAGTCTAGCCAATAGTCTCCGATTTTTTGACACCTTTTTTGGCTCAGTACCATTCTATATCATTGTCAATGAATTCATCAATATTTAGGAATCTCCTTCCACTATCAGGTTACAATAAATCTTACTTCCAATGATACTTAATCCTCTTTTCATGTTKCTATMTCTTYTCCATTATTGTTKTCATGTCCATAGAACTGTCAAATATCCTTAGAATATTTCCAAAATTATCCTTAAACACTCCAATTCCACCAAGAGTTGGGTTTCCTTTSAAAGCCCCATCAAARTTTAGTTTAATAAACCCTATAGGGGGCRTGGCCCACTTCTTTCAAACCTTAGGCATGRGTTAAATTGGTTTAGKATCCTTGGAAATATCTTCCAAGTTAATGTCCCAAGCTATTATGATATGTTTCTMTTTTATTTGACATTTCCAATACACTTCTTTCCAAATTGTAGCTTATATTGATTTCATATTGATTYCTTCATGTGTCTTTGTAAATATATCYATATGTTCTTAGTCTTTTGAAGATTTCATTTGAATATTCTTYTATTGCATTCTTTTAATATTKTCCAGAGAAGAARCCATTTTAATAGTTTCCTCCAATACTCTAGGGTTTTCAAAAGACAATTCTTGGATTRATAAAACTACYTAAAKGTTTCATCTCCTCAATCCCACAAAGTTTGACACTACTTACAAGGGTTGAAGWGAYGTTATATTATTCCCTCTTCCTACCTRCACATTTAAMAAATGGATGGTCCTTTAAATCCCCTTATTGTTAGGTTATCCTAGGTGAGATCTTCTCTTCTCACAATTAACCAAAGAAAAGTGGATATTTTCAGCTAGATCACTCGGTTCTAAATTTTTTCCATGTATTAGGTTTGTCCATCTCTATGTGCTTCACCCCTATCATTTATGATTCCCTTAGAATTTAGCTTCCACTTCCTTTCCACCTCTATCTCAAGATGTTTGGTCCATATCTGAACCATATTCTTGTGTTTCTAACTAGTACATTTGGGGTCAAAATTTGATGTTTGAACCAACATTTGTTTGAAGAAAAAGGATTAATATAAAAAATCAATGAAAAATGTGAAATATATTTTTCTTTTCAAATTTTACCCCCCCAAAATTTCACTTAAGTGATAGTGTGCATTTTATGTTGCTTAAACTATGTTATAGACATCACATTTCCATGTCTCACAATTCTATTTCCAAATAAAACTTATGTCGATATACTGTCACTTATGAAATGTTTAATGTTTTTTTTTAATCAACTATTATTTTATAATTTTGATGCATTTGTTGATAAAATAAATTTCCATGTTTTTGAAAGGACAACCATGCAACAAAAAAAAATAATAATTTTGAAGAGTTTGGATTGGGTGGCATAATACTACAAGTAAAATTTTCTACTCATAATCTAAATTTTTCTTGGTTTAAATTTGGTAATACCATTTGAGTTATCTATTTGCAAAATTCTTTGAATGCATTCTTATTGTACTAATGAATGGGTTGAATATTTGTTGAAATGTAAAGCAATGTCAACTAGCCCTAACTCATGTGTTGGTGCATTTGATCGGTTGGCTTATATACCAACTATAATCAATGAAACCTTTTCTCTCACCATGGATGTTAATCTTGATGAATTAAACTATTTAGTGCATGAAATAAATCATGAGAAGCCATCTCAAAATCACCACAAAGTTCATATTATTTCTGATGGGAAATGTGATTTCCCTTGTACAAAATGAAAAGGCACAAAGAGAAGAAGAATTAATAGGACAATAGCTAGGAAACATTGCTTAGAGAATGGGAACTTGGAAGGGGGAACCCAATATCACCCCTTGGTAAGATAGTGGAAACATGTTTTTTTGTCATTTTTTAATAGTTTTAAATGTTTTAATATCTTGATGCTTTATATTTATTTATTTTTAATTACAAAGTTAAAGGAACCTATGCTCAAATTTAATAATGCTACAATATGTAATAGAGATGGTGAATGTGATACAATTGAAGCTAATTATATGGAAGAACATGGCATTGATATTATTGGGAGTGAAGGGATAAATATGTTGATGCATGACATTTTTGTTTCCATGGATGAGAACGCGCCCATGGATTAGATATATGAAGATATTCATGATGTACCTCTTATTGATAAGACACAAAAATGTGTATACAGAAGTTGAAAGACAATTCTTCTCTCTATTATTTTGTTGTCGGTGAACTTGAAGGCATTGAACAATATTTCAAACACATGTATAACATAAATCCTAAGGTTTGAAAGATAATTCTACATATAAATACATGTTTTTCCCCTTTTTTCTATGATTCTATTATATAGGACCTTAATATCCACGATTTAGTATATTAATTTATTTTTCCTTGTAGATTGTCATGTGATATTATGTTATCATCGTCAAATTCTTTACCTCACACGTATTGAGAATTATGTGGCATTATGAAAGTTAGAGGAATGGAGCATCACACAATTGTTGTATGTCCTAATGGTAATATGGTATATTATGTACAACATGCAAGGTCGATGTAAGCTAATTATGGTCTCTCGTGATGCATTAGTGGCAATGCAAACATGGGAAAATATAATCTGTTAACTTGGAGGGGTTATTTGATGTACTTTCACAATGAATTTAAATATGGTATAGGAAGATGAAACGTAAGAAATGGAATTGTATTTCCAAATATGTAATTTTTATTTGTATAATTTGTGTAAGACTATCTGAAATTTGAGTTTTTCTAACAGTGGTATGTTATTTTTCATGCAAAATATAATGCACATATTTCGGTTATTGCATGTGTTGACTACCTCAGTGATGAAATTTACTTAAAATAATTTGTACAATTGTAAAGAACACATTTTCTTGTGAATGGACATTTAAAAAAAAATTAATGTTAATTTTGTATTTTTTTTTTTAATTATGAAAGTCATTATGTCCCTGATATTACAAATCCTTGTGTTAGCTCAAGGTACGAGGGTCTTAAAATAATAATAAAAAAAATATTTACTTTTAGATTGAAGATCTCATTCTATACTAGTGTCTCTTATAACTTATTTTAAAAATGGTTAAGGAGATAAAAAGTTATAGTGGGAATAAGAGATATGTATTTTAAGATTGATACATGTCAAGAAAAATATATATTAAAAATAGTAAATAAATTTTTTTTTTTTTTTAAATTGTATACTTGGAATCTTTATCGTAAACTCTATATGTGTGTATAGTTGCATCGACAATGGATTTGTTTAGTCTAGACATAAGTAACATTAAAAATAAATATAATGAGAGCCATTAAAAAAATTGAAGTTTTGGTGTATTCACATCCCAAACTACTAGGTTTGTCATTCCAAACATAAATACGAAGCAACCAAGTAAGAAAACATGTATTTAAATTTGTTAATCCCACCAAAAAAAAAATTGAATGAAATGTATTTGCATGTGTGAAGAAGCATGTGTGCATTATTAAAAGCATGTGTGCATTCTTGAAATTCTACACACGTTCTTAAAAGTATGTGGAGAATCTTAAAATTGTGTGTGTATTCTTAAAAGAATGTGTGTGTTCCTAATAATGTGCATGCACTTTTGTGACTAAATTATTTTACCCAATGTATATCCTTCACCTCCAAGTGGGGATATCAATGAAATTATGAGGATTAGAGCATCAAGTATGGGTCATAGAGTCATTGGCATGGTAATGGAAGGAAACTCATGCCTTAGGTTGTAGAAGTTTCTTCTAAGTATTAAGATCCCAAACCAACACCTCAAACCACCACACTTAACCTCCAGTGATATCATTGGCCTATGAATGGGGGTATTAATGAAATTAGGAAAGTTTCAACACTAGGTATTAGTGTTAGTTCCTTGTACATGGTTTGTAAAGGAATCCAATGAATTAGGTCACACAAGAAGTTTCTAAACATATAGGTGAAGAACATTGACTTAAACTATCACATATGAAATTTTGACAACATCCTTGTCTTCCAAGTAGGGATACAAGCATCGTTAGAATATTTTGAGCACTTGTTATGAGTCTTGAGGCCATTGACATGATAATTAGAGGAAACCTGGTGATTGGACCCTAAAGTAATATTTTTGAAATATATGGCTATAAAAACACCTTGAACCATCGCACAAGACCTATCAAGGTTATCCCTTCCTTTGACTAGGGATATGGGTACCATTAAGGGAATTCTTATAATAGGTAGACGACTCTTTGGGCCTTAAACATATTTGAAGGAGGAAACCTAGGCCTTACACCACAAAGGAAAATTATAAGCATCAAGGACAAAGAACGAGACCTTGATCCACTACATGTGACCTCTTAAGCATATCCTTACCCTCTATGTGGTGATATTAACGATATTATGAATTTTTTAGAACTAGGTCTAGATCTTAGAGTTACAAATATTGTCAAGGGGAGAAACCTAAGTCATGGGCCATAAATGAATATTGAAGGAATTAAGTCCCATGAAAAAACATGACCCATGAAGGGGATATTTGGTCTCCAAGTGGAGTAAAGTGCACCATTACAAAATTCAAGAGAAAGTTATGAATCAGGGGTTCCTCAAAATGGTGGTAGGAATAAACCTATGATTTAGGCCTTTAAGGAATATTTCATGCATCCAAGTCTAAGAACAACACCTTGAACCCAGACACATGACCTCTCAAGTGTATTAGTTGTTGGATAATTGGTTTGGACAGTTGCTTGTCATTGATGTCAACCCTTGGAGAAGTGAGGAATACCTATAGATGTGGTTGATATTGATGGTGATTTAGTTTTCCTTGATGGAGTGGTCGATGTCAGCAGATGTGATGGGTTCATTTGAAGAAGTATACATGAAGCCCCATAGGTGTGGCTATGGGAACCAAAGTTGGTTGAGGAATATGGACATGAAGGACAGTGTAAATGCAGGCAAGACACTCATATATGGATAGACCTTTTCGTGTCATTTATGGTGCTAGGTGGTACACCATGTGGTTCCTCACGGTTAGGGAGATATGGCCTTGTGAATTTGGAAGCCTCAAAGAATGGTCAAGAAGCCCCTAAGTAGTTACAAGTCAATTAATGAATGGGTACAGTGGTTGTAACAAGAAAGTCAAGAATCCCTAAGAATAAGGAAATAGGCTACCTATAAAAAGTATAAATACACCTTAAGGAGTCTCTCATAAGTACACACTCACTTACATTGAATATCTATCTTGTGAGAATGTTATGGTCTAATATTTTGGTTTATTGATGAATCTAACAATAAGTTTGAGGTAGAGGAGAAAGAGTGAAGAAAGAGTGAAAGTTTTAGAGTTGTAGAGTGATAGGGTTGTTTTGTAACCCTAATTGAGTATTCCCTTTCATATTAGCTTGAGGGTGTTTTGCAAGGCACCCTTACGGGTTTCCTAGAGAACGTCACACAAGGCCCTACGTGACAGGGAGTATTAGTTCCACGAGCCTGAGAAAAATTTAGGGGAAATTTTTGTACCAAGATGTTGAAAGTTGTGACATGTTACAAATCAATATTACAGAACAACAAGTCAGCTACATGTTATAGGTATGCTTATGTGATTGTATCTTATGCTTGGTGATGGTATGGTACATGATTGAGAAGCATGTCTTGTTGATGCATGGTACATCTTGGTGATATTGGTATGGTACATTGATTAGTAGTACATATTGACTGTATTTTTATATTGGTATCTGGTTTGGTTACATGGTGATGATGCTATGGTATATGCTTAAGGATTATTCTTGGTATACTCTTGAAGAATTGGCACATGGTGTATGGTTGTCATTGATATTGATACATTGTTGAGGAATACACTTGGTATATGACAACACATGTATGAGATACGTCTCTTGGTGATGTTGGTACTTGGTTGAGGTAAACCATTGATAGTACTTTCTTGGCATATTTTATGGTATATGGTGTATGGAATGATTGAGTGATATGTTATAAGGTTGAGATACATTGTTGGTACATGGTATGGTACATGTGTTGATGTACATTGATGATGTACATGGTTGATACATGGTATGGTACAAGATTGGTACTTGGTATGGTGTTGATGCACATGGTTGATGGTTGAGGAATATGGTACACGTTATGGTGCATGATTGATGCATATTTTTGTACATGTATCGGTGCATGGTTGATGCACTTGGTGTGGTACAAGTTGTGGTACATGGTTGATATTTGGTATGGTACATGCTTTGGTACATGGTTGAGACACATATCTTGTGATGGTATGTTGGTGATATTGTTACATGCTTGATAGATGCATGTGTTGATGATGTTGGACATCTAGTTGAGAGGTGCCCTTGGTATATGATCCATGTGAGAGGATTTGGTTGAGTATCAGTGATAATTAGGGTTGGACAGGTTGATCAGTGACAGGTTGATGTGAAAGTTTGGATACAACCACATGTTGGAAACAATGATAGGTTGACATGTTACAGGTTGATGTGACAGTGGTAGTGACAGTGGCAGTGATAGTGATAGTGATAGTGAAAGTGACAATGACAGTGACAGTGGCAGTGACAGTGACAATGGAAAAGATTTTGGTAGTGAAAATTTGTCTACATCTATATTTCAGGGAGGAAGGATGAGGCAAGGAAAGGAGGTTGTAGCCTCCTTCTGGTTGGTGCCATAGAACACAAGTAGTTGGAGCTTCCTTTAGGTTGGAGCTTGAGGATCAGGGGGTTGTAGCCTCCTTCTTGTTGGAGCTATAGAATTATAAGAGTTGTATCTTCCTTCAAGTTGGATCCTATAAATAAGGGGTTGTATCCTCCTTCCAGTTGGTGCTGGAGAATTGGGAAGTTGGTGCTTCCTATGAATGTATTCTTGATATATATAAGAAATCATTCCATGGTTTTCTCCCATTTGGGTTTCCATGTAAACTCTGTTCTACTTTGTACTTGATGTGATGTTACTTATGTTTATATGCTCATAATATACTAATGATATATTGATGATATAATGTTGATAAATTTGGTGTATATATATTTTTGTTAAAATTGGTAAAAGTGATCATAATTATTCACCCCCCCCCCCTCTCAGTATTCCAATAATTGGTATCTGGGCATGTTCTTCAAGAAAATAATTTAACCACTCGAAGGAAGATCATGGAGATAATTTTTTTGAATAGAAATGGAATACCACAGTTCGATGGTCAGAATGGTGTGAATTATGAGATGCCAAGAAAAATAATGAAAACATATTTACACGCAAAAGGGTATTATGTTTTGTACTCAGTTGTTATAGGATACACCACTACAAAGAAGCCAAAGGCTACAACTAAGAAATAATTGAAAAGGAAAAAAAAAATAACAATTGATTACATCTAGGAAGGATTACTTGATCCAGTAAGAGAAAAGGTTGGAAAATGTTGACCAACTAAATAACTTTGGGAAAAGTTGCATAATCTCTACTCTGAGAAATTCCCCATCAAAAAGATAGGGAATGCTAAAGAAAGTGCAGGTAAAAAACAAGAATAAATATGATCATCATGTCAGATAGATTTAGAAGAAGGAATATTATACCTTGAAGAAGAATTAATCAGTTCTTTAGATGAATTGACAAAATAAAGGAAGAAGAACCATTCACTTGAGGAATAATTGGTCAAGAATAATTCTCAAGAAATTTCCAAAGAAGCCCAATAGGTCATCATGAAACTAAAATATCAGCTAGAATAAGTCAGGAAGATTGAAGAAACATAAAAAAGCTATATGGAAGAAAAACATTGTTTGGAAGATGAAATAACAACACTAAGAAAGGAAGCAATGGAAGAGAAGCAATGTTTGGAAGCCTAAAGAAAGGAAGCATAGAAAATATAAAATATTTTGATAGATCATCTTAAGGAAAGAACCGTGGACTAAAATCAACTTGAAGAAAAATTTGGTCAATAAGAAAGAATACTTGAAAAGGAAATAATATCCTTGAATATCCAACTCAAAGAAGAAAATTGAAGAGAAGAAGTCATGAAAATTTAGATGATGAAGAAAGAAGGAGAGGTTGAGAAGCTTGAAGAAGAAGTTGTCACATTGAGAGCCAAAATTGTCAAGCTCAGCAAGAATGTTGAAGAGATAGAAACATCCACATCATTAGTAGAGAATGTTGAATAGAAGAACTCCAAGTTGCCAGAAAAGAAGAATGAGGAAAAGAGTAAGAGTTATGCAAAAGTACTCAAAGGAAGTAATCATAGTTAGCCAAAATCAAAGAAAAATGATAGAGACACATCCTCAAGAAGACCCTCCATATTCAATCCACAAAGAAGCTTCAATCATGATCATGATCATCCAAGGAATGAATTTAGAAGGACTACACCATAAATAAGATCATTCACTCCCAGGTATGCAAATTTCTTTTATGGTCATTTTTTTATTTGCACTAACTTTGGACATAAGGTTGTATATTGCAGAGAATATGCAAGAAATATTCAGACAATAAATACATATGTGGCTCCCCACAACAGTGAGTGTTACAAATTCCACAATTATGGTCACATAGCTCGTGATTGTAGAAGCATGATGGATACTTCTATGAAAAACAACACTGATAAGAAAGTTTGGAAAATAAAACAAGAACAGGAAAAAGAAGAGCAGGTGAATGAAGGACACCCATAAGTCATACTCTCAGGATTGGAAATACTACAAGATCAAGAAAAATCTACAGGAAAGAAGGAATAAGCAAAATACAAGAAGATTTGGAGAAGAAATGGAAAACAAGAAGAACATGTGAATACAAAACAAGTCCTAGAGATCACAACATTTGCAGTAGTATGAGAAAGAAAAGAAGATTATATGAATAAAGAACAGGACCAAGAGATTTTACTTTCAAGGATTGTAGTGCAAGATCAATCCACATGTAGAAAGAAAAGAGTCATAGTTCAAAAAGATGATGAGTCTACAGATGAAGATGAATATTAGTCTGCATCAGAGCGAGTGTTTTTCTGAGCCACCCAGCTTGGAGACTCCAAGTAAATATGAATGTCGAAGAGGGGGGGTCTAAGTAGAAACTCTACAAATCAAAGAACTATATTTCAAGAAGTCTGAATGGTTTGTAGATTTTGGGAAGGCAGTTTCAGTTTGGTTTTCTCACAGAAGTACAAAATGTCTTGTGACAGTTTGATTGTTTGAGGAACATATTTTGGAACACATTCCCATGCAAGTATCATTTGACAATTATGAAGTATATCATTGGCACACTTCTCAGAAGAGGTTCATGATTGTATATAGGATTCCATGTATGTATTCAAGAGGGGATATATCCAATACAGATTGTTTCAGACATGTAAATTTTGATTTACGGATTGAGCAAACAACTTGAAAATAAGGAATGTGTAATGATCAGTTACAACAAATTCGAAGAAGTTTTCAGAAGAGTAAAGAGACAAATGGGTCATCATTTTGGATAGTTGAGTAGCAAATTTATGGACATTTTGCGACATATGGACATATATGGATACTTAGTAGGTACAAAAAACATGGGTTAGAGAAGATGCATAGCAGTGCATTTACAATTGATATCAGTGGAATCGGTTGGAATCAATTAGTCATAGAAAGACAAGCAATGAAAGGCATATAATAACATGGAAAGAGAAATTGTCAATCATTAGAAGAAAATCATTGAACCGTATGGCCAAGTGAATATGACAAGTGAATGAAGAAATTGAGTAATGAATGATTTTTATATATGTCAGAGAGTTACAATAGGAAGCACCAATGAACAATAAGGAACACTGGAAAAAAGGAAAGGAAACATATACATGTATCCCTACATTGATCTACAAGATATCTTGCAGAGAATTCAAGGGAAGATAAATCATCAAGAGATTAAAAAAGGAAGATCAGTAACATGCAAACAAGGGGAGAGATTCAAAAGAATTGAAGAATACAAGTAAATAATATTTTTGAATGCTTCTCATATACATCATAGTTTTACACAAAGAAGCACCATGAAGAGAAAAACAGAGGCTTGCATATAGGGGGGGAGAGAGAACAAACGAAAGATACCCTTTTTCCCATGATGTAAAAGGAAAAGAAAGAGAAAGATCATAAGAGTAAAATTTAAGAGCATAAAGTCAGAGAAGGGTTTTTCATAGAAGGTATAATTTCAAGAAAAGTCACAAGAGAAGAAGAACATGAGGAGAGAAACATATGAAGAGAAAGAACAAAGGCATGGAAACTGAGAGAAAGAATAGATGCATGAAGATATAGGGAGAAACTCCAAGGTGAGATACTCTTTGTCATTGATGTAAAAGGGAGAGAGTGAGAAACATTGATGAGGAGAAATGGTCACAGGGGGAACATGAGTGTCGAAGTATCAATGTTACCATCAATTTTGGTGTTGCCATCAATGAAAAAGGGGGATATTGTTGGACAATTGGTTTTCATTGATGTCAACCCTTGGAGAAGTGTAGAATCTCTAGAGATGTGGTTGAGATTAATGGTGAGTCATTGGTCATTGAAGGAGTGGTTGATGTCAACAGATGTGATGGGTGCATTTAATGAATTCTACAATAAGCCATCAAGGTGTGGTTATGGGACTCAAATTTGGTTGAGTAATATGGACATGAAGGATGGTTTAAATGTAGGTAATACACTCATATATGGATATCCCTTGTCATTTCATTTCCGGTGATAGGTTGTAGTCCACGTGATTCCTCCAAGTTATGGAGATATGGCCTTGTGAAGTTGGAAGCCTCGAAGAATGGTCAAGAAGCCCCTAAGTAGTTACAAGTCAATTAATGAATGGGTAAAGTGGTTGTAACAAGAAATTCAAGAAGCCTAAGAATAAGGAGAGAGGATATCTAGAAAAAGTATAAATGCACCTCAATGAATCTCTCATAAGTACACACACACTTACATTGAATATCTATCATGTGAGAATGTTCTGGTCTAATATTTTTGTCTATTGGTGAATATGATGGAAATTCCAAGGAAGCGGAGAAAGAGTGAAGAAAGAGAAAAATTAGCATATATAAAGAGTGCTAGGGTTGTTCTATAACCCTAATTGAGCATGCCCTTGCAGGTCATCTTGAGGGTGTCCCGTGAGGTACCCCCATAGGCTACCTAGGTCATGTCATGCAAGGCCTTGTTTGACAAGGAATCTTAGTCCCACGAGGCTAAGAAAAATTTGGGGGAAATGTTTGTACCAGGTTGCTGAAGGTTGTGACAATGTTACATGTTAGTATTATAGAACAACACGTCAACTACAGGTTACAAGTATTCTTATGTGATTGTATCTTATACCTTGTGATGGTATGGTACATGCTTGAGAAGCATGTATTGTTGATACATGGTACATATTAGTGATATTGGCATGGTACATTGATTATTAGTACATGTTGATTGTATTGGTACATTGGTATTTGGTTTGATTACATGGCGACGATGTTATGGTATATGCTTAAGGATTATTCTTGGTATACTCTTGAAGAATTGGCACATGGTGTATGGTTGTCATTGATATTGATACATTGTTGAGAAATACACTTTGTATATTAAAACACATGTATGAGATACATATCTTGGTGATGTTGGTACTTGGTTGAGGTACACCATTGATAGTGCTTGCTTGGCATATCCTATGGTATATGTTGTATGGCATTATTGAGTGATATGGTATATGGGTGAGATACATTGTTGGTACATGGTATGGTACAAGTGTTGATGTACATGGTTGATACATGGTATGGTACATGATTGGTACTTGGTATGGTGTTGATGTACATGGTTGATGGTTGAGGCATATGCTACAGGTTATGGTGCATGGTTGATGAATGGTTTGGTATAGGTGTTGATGCATGGTTGATTCACTTGGTGTGGTACAAGTTGTGGTACACAGTTTATGTTTGGTATCATATAGGTTGATGTTTTGGTACATGATTTGGTACATGGTTGAGACACATATATTGTGATGGTATGTTTTTTTATCTTGGTACATTATTGGTAGAGGCATATATTGGTGATCTTTGACATCTAGTTTATAGGTATCCTTGGTATATGATCCATGTGAGAGGATTTGGTTAAGTATCGGTGATAGTGAAAGTTGGAAAGGTTGATGAGTGATAGGTTGATGTGATAGGTTGGATACAGTGATAGGTTGGACACAGTGACAGGTTAACAAGTTACAAGTTGATGTGATAGTGGTAGTGATGGTGATAGTGGAAGTGACAGTGGTAGTGAAAATGACAGTGACAGTGGAAGAGATTGTGGTAGTGGCAATTGGTCTACGTTTATATTTCAGGGTAGAAATATGGGGCAAGGAAAGGAGTTTGTAGCCTCCTTCTGGCTGTTGTTGAAGAACACAAGGAGTTGGATCTTCCTTCAGGTTGGAGCCTGAGAATCAAGGGGTTGTATCCTCCTTCTAGTTAGAGCCAGAGAATTTAGGGAGTTGTATATTCCTTCAGGTTGGAGCCTATAAATAGGGGGCCGTAGCCTCCTTCCAATTGGTGTCGAAGAATTGGGAAGTTAGTGCTTCCTATGAATGTATTCTATATATATATAAGAAATTATTCTGTGGTTTTCTCTCATTTGGGTTTCCACGTAAATTCTCATGTATTGTGTACTTGATGTGATTTTTCTTATGTTTATATTCTCATGATACACTGATGATATATTGATGATATACTATTGATAAAGTTGACATATATATATATATATATATATATATATATATATATATATATTGTGGTTAAAAGTGGTAAAAGTGTTGTTATTGATTCAACCCCCCCCCCTCTCAGTAAAAATGTTGATATTGATTCCCTCTTGCTGCAGAGAAGTGTTTACAACAACCTTATCTTTTATGCTAAGAGTATTGGTTTTTCATCTTGAGTTTATCTAGTCATTCAATAGTTTTTCTCTTTCATTTTCTACTTGATATTCAACATTTATTGAGAAGCTTATAGTATCATTTTATTGTTGATATATATTGTTATATATTGCTTCAAATTAGGTACAACAAGCTTAAATTTCTGATCCAGCTAACATATATTGTTGCAAAGTGCTTTTCTTGTGTCTCGGGTAGGTACAATCATCTTGAGAAGTATTATACATGTGGGGAGACAATCACTTGACTTACAAGGAACCTCTTCCCACCTTTCAGTCCACTTAGAATTTACCTATAGGGGATTCACTTCCATTCATATTCATCTCCATCTCAATCCCCCTAGGGTCACCAATATCACCTCCCTAGAGTGACCTAGTCACCCTTGAAGTGCGAGACCTACATCGAGGTGAAATTGGGTGTAGGATTCCAAAGTTGTAGAACTTTCCTTGTGGTTGGGTTGGGATTTTACCAACATAAAAATTACACTATAACATTTTGGTGACATTTCTGGGGAGGATTTGGAATCCTCTTTGTACCCTAATGAAACTTTGGTAACATATCACAAATCCTTTCCCTTAGCTTACCTGGCGACTCCACCTTCCCAAAATCATTATTTCCCCAAACCTTTTACCTTGGGAGGTTCAAGCCTTCTAAGGTTTACCAAATAAGGCCTCCTCTCAAGTCTCTCGTTGCTAAAACCCTTTTTCATATATCCCTTCCCCTTTCTCCAATGGCTCACCCTTGGGAAAGAAACCTCTACAAACCCCTTAACATGACCAATATCCAAGGTTACCATAACCAGATGCCAATAGATGTCAACAAGTGGTTTCCAAACTTCCTAGGAAACAATGTCATAACTATTGAAGACCACATTTATGTCATGGGACGAGATATGGACAATGTAGGTATTTATCATGAAGATGTGGCCATGAGACTATTTGCCTCATCATTAAATAAGGAATCCCTTGATTGGTTCAAGGGACTCCCTGATAATCAGATCATGAACTATGATGCATTTTCCACCTTATTTAAAATAATATTGTCAAAAAAATCATATGGTGGGGAACTTGGGACTCAGTTCAATCAAATAAAGAAAAAGGAGAATGAAATGGTAAGGGAATTCATTTCAAAATTTGACAGGTTGTACAATCAAATTCAAACATGTTACCATCCTACAAGATCAAAAATTTGTCTCCTTTACATGAATTCCTTTGAAGGGAAGTTCTAATACATTCTTAAAGATAAAAAACCCACATCATTGGAAGAAGATAAATAATTCAGTATTGACATTGAAGAGAATCGCCTTGATTCAAAAATAGAACCTTTTTAGTATCCTTAAATCAAGACAAAATCAAGGATGAGGGTTTTCAAAAACAATGTTCCTGATCTGATTTCTCTCCTGACTCAGAAGATAGACCATATGAATACTCGGTTTGTTCAGGTCCAAAATCAGATTATGGACCATATGACTATAGTGGAAAGAAATTAATCTTCTCCTAGACCTCAATTTTCCAAAGATTAGATAGATGCCATTGGTTGGAAACCAATACCTCAACAAGAGGTAAAGGCCCCAGATACTTTGAAACCTATTGGGAAAGTTGATATAGAATATTGGTGTCTCTCATGCTAGGAGCCCCACAAGGAATATGAATTACCCTAACAAGACGAATATTATCCTGACAATATAAAATTCATGATTTGCAATATCAACAATGAACAAGTTACTCAATAACAGATCAATGAAGCCAAAAGAATAGGAGAAAGAGAGGGGAGAATTCAGGCCTTAAATAAACTTAGATATGATTAGAAGAAGGAATTACGGAGTAGGGAAATTCTAACCTAGAAAATAAAAAATGCTTGATCCCCTCCATTAAAGCATGATACTCCTCTTCCAACAACAGAAAAGATGGCTCCACCACCTCCACCATCGGTATGTGAGTTTCTTCTTAAGACAACTCCTTTAGATGGCATTTAGTTAAATATAGTTGTTTCAAACATGTTTGGAAAATTAAATATGACGATATCAATGATGGAGATGTGTAAGATCCCTTCTGTAAAGAGAGAAATTTTGAAAATATTATAGGTTCCAGTCGAGAAGGAGGATCCTCCCATCATGTTAAACACTATGTATCTTGATCGGCCAAGGGGAAAGAACCCTCCTTTCTATATACCATTAGGTGTGAATCACCTCCATTTGAACAACTGCATGCTTGATTCAGGGGCCTCTACAAATATCGTATCATTGAAGGTAATGAAACAACTTGGTTTGAAGACAACTCGACCTTATGGAAATGTATGTGGTATTGATTCTAGAAAGTTCAAAGTCCTCAGGGTTTGTGAGGATGTTGATATTTTCCTGATTGATTTTCCACATATCAACATTCTCATGGACATAGTAGTGATCGACGTTCTAGATGCTTGAGGGATGCTTTTATCTAGGAGATGGTATATTGCTCTTGGGGGTTTCTTTAGCATGGATCTCACCCATGGACACATTCCTATGGGGTATGGAACTTTTCAGATACTATACAATCGAGAGAAATATGATAGACACGTGATGGATCCTGATGGTCATGATTATGCCAATGAATGTGATTATGGTGTACTCCCACAAACCATTGAGTATGATCCATCTGAGCTACCTTTTATGTAGGAGGAATCCATATACACGCTTCTTGCATGGATAGATAAATTACAGAGACAAAATTTTGAAATACCATGGGAAGGAGCCAGGGTCTATCCCAATTCTAAAGAAGGAAGATGAGAAAGATGAAGAAATCATCAAAGATACAGTCCAGACAGAGCCTCCATACAATGAGAATACAACTTACATCGATTTAGATGAAGGAAGTCTTGTGATCATGTGGGAAAAAAGAAAGGGAAAACCCATATATGAACATAAAGATAACAATTCATGCTTTGGCCCTTACATCACCAAGAAGAGGTCTAACAAAGAAACCTATTATCTGACAACATTAAATAGGAGAAAGATGCCATTACTAGTAGATGGGTATCTTCTCTAACCTCACATCTAGGTCACATGAATTCTTCAGGGCATGTGCCCCAAGTAAGTAGGTAATTCATTTTGATTCCCTCCATTTTCATCTTGGTTGCTCATACTACTTTATATGCATTTCATTTTCATTTTACTCTACTTGCATATTGATTTCATGCTTAGTATAGAATTTTTTGAAAAGATGTCAAAATTTTCTTTTTCTATCTTAGTTGGTTTTGATCATATGAGAGAAAGGATGAGTAGGCCATGTTGCACTTGACAATTTGATGTTTCCTTGCAGGCACAAGTCTACTAGGATATGTTGTGGTTCTCATGCAGTCTTCAACGAGCACATGTCCCCAAGTAGAAGCCATATGTTATCCCCATTTTGTGGATAACTAAGGAGATGATGTATCGAGGCTGTTAGGTTTTAGGTTGCAGATATGGAGTGTTGAGAGACTACATGACCAACAATACCCTTTTCACAGATGGAAAAACCACTCACCACCGCATATGGTCACAATTTTATAGATGGAATTCACAACACCAATTGGATTTCGAAAGGAAGTGAGCCTTGCTACATGAGGTACAAGTCAATATTATGGTGAGAATCATTTCAATATTTAATACATTTGATTATGTTATATCTTAGATTTGTCTAGATTTCATGATATGTGCTTGGACATTATGCCTTTTTTCTTACTTCACCTTGGTGGTTGACACTGTGGTTTTCCTTGGGGATGGGTTTGCTATCGAGAACTATGTTAATGAGCCATCATGTCATTCCTGACCATACTTACCACTTTCCATCATTATTCCCCTTCATTTCCTTTTCTCTTGGGATTTTAGGGTATATTGACCCAAGAAGGGGTTGTCCCTCATTCTATGGGAAGAAGGGGATAAAGGCCCGGAGGGGTAGGTGTTGGGTAAAAGATAAAATACTTATATAAACCTTCCATATAATTTTCCCAAGGATCACCCAAGAAAGAAATGAAACACTTATATTTGAATAAAGGGGACCTACAATAGGATACGAGGTCTCATCATGAGTCGACCTATCACGTCCATAGATATCTAGTGGTATGGAATTTTCATAATTTGGTCACCAAACCACGGAAATGGCTCTCAATTGCATGGTTGAGAGAAAGGGGGTCTCATCACAAGCCAAACTTCTCATTTCCATTAGGCGTTTGTGGGTGACATTTCCATCACCTGGTCACCATGCTAGGGAAGTGACCTTCAATCTCTCCTTATGCTATTATGAAATAAAATATAAAGAAAGAAAGATAAAATGCAATTGATGGGATTGGAAAGAGTGCATTGTGGATGAAGGTACCACATACCCTCTACAAATGCACCCATGAATGAGACACTATGACCCCTAGTATGTCATGAGCCATATGCCCATTGAGTCTTGGCCCCAACCACCTCATACAATTTACATGGATTAGAGAAGGACCTCTTGGAATCTTTCCTTGACCTAGGGCAAGATCTACCCAATAGGACACCTCATCAACCCTCCCATATTTAATCTTGACAAGTCGCATAGTGTCTTTGAGTTGTTAATTGTTTGACATAGTGATATTTGATGCACATTATTAGATGGATTATTTATTGATTTGATTCACTTATCATGATGTTATGACTTGAGATCCTTGGAGGGCGTGCTCATTTGTCTTTGCAGGACCTAGTTGGTGGACATTTTTGGGAGAACAATCCTAGACTAGAATTCCATGGGGATACAAGCCCATAGGTTGGATTCCAAGGGCCCACATGCTAGATGATAGATATTATACTTGGGCGACCTTGATGATGACTTGGACAACCTAGCCCACCCACTACTTTCCAAAATATTTTCCCAGGAGGGAAAAAATGTTCCACTTTTGAGCTTGATGTCATGATATTGGGCGCTAGGGCATAGTGGTGAGGTGCCACTCTTTAAAACATGGACGTTTGAGGAGAAGAAGGGTTGTCACCATGATATGAGTGCCTATATGCTTGACACATGGCTTTTTGAGGCCCACCCATGCTTCTCCAACACCAACGACTTCCTGAAAGTGGAAAAATGTTCCCTAAAGGGGTGACGTCCCCCTAAATTAGGGTTTAATTTGTGAAAAAAGTGAAAGTTTAAGTGAATTGTTTAATATTAATTTGTTACAAGGGAACGATTAGGGTTTTTGACCCCTAATATTGTGGTTTACAACTTATTTTGTGGAAAAACTATTGTAGCTACATTTTGTATAAATAGAGATCATAAGATCACATTTTAAAACATAACTCTCCCTCTTGTGAGAGACTTGGTATGAAATTTTTGGCCCTCTTGGATCTTTTATCTCTTGTGCACTTGCTTATGGCTATGTTATGAATGGTTGATGGAGGAAGGTCTAGCGCTATCTTTGGATGATGCTTTCTAGATCTTGTGGTGAATTGTCTTAGCATTTCTCTTGATCTTGGTCTGGTTTTTACTCTCTTGGTATCATTTTATTCAAGTAAAGTATTGCTATGATATGAGCTAGGTGGGAATTATAAGGGAATACACCCGCACCATAGTCTCCATCATTTTATTTTTTATTTTCTTCATCTTATTGATTAAGGGTTTGCTAAGAGAAGTATAAGGGCATACATCATCTTAGCTTAAACCCTAACTTAGAGAAACATTCCTTGGCAAGTAAAAGGGATTACACCCTCGAGGAGGTAGCTTATATAAGCTCCTTTTGACTCCATTAACCCAATAGTAAAGGAACTAGTCATTGATTTGTTGCATTGGAGAAATAAAATATTGCATTGGGAAACATGATTTTCGGTCATTTTTACTTCTTGAAAAGTGGATTGTTTTCCTTGTGCCTTGGGAACCTCACAGCCACTAGGGCATCCCCATCTAGGGGATACTTATTGATGTTGTTACAAAACTTCATGTTCAGCCATTAGGGCTGCACAAACTCTAACTTACTTACTTGAATAACTCTCTTATCAACCATTGGATTTTGCTCAAAGTTTGCACACTTGTTTTCCTTGGTCCAATGAACTTTTTGGAAAAGATTGAGGATATTTCAGCATGATTTTCTTGCTGTAATAAATTTAATTTTACAGCTATAAGGATTATATAATTTTCTGTAGACAAGTGTTTACAACAACCCTATATTTTATGCTAAGAGTATTGGTTTTTCATCTTGAGTTTAGATAGTCATTCACTAGTTTTTCTCTTGCATTTTCTACTTGATATTCAACATTTATTGAGGAAATTATAGTATCATTTTCTTGCTGATATATACTATTATCTATTGAAGCAAATTAGGGACATCTAGCATACTAAAGAAACACACTTTAATCTACTTTACAAGTGCATACTAAAGAAACACACTTTAACCTAATGACACATTAGAAAAATATGATATTAACTAAATCCTAAGTGTTCAAATATCGTAACATCCTCACTTAAAAACAACTTGGGTTAGGATTGAATTATTTACAAAGGAGACACAATAGGACAAGGAAGGAGGAATTAGATAATATATCCCATTAATGACAACTTCATGGACTTATAACATAGATCTAAGTTTGTAAAGCTTCACTTATGTCAGATAATTTATGAAAATATCTACAACTTGATATTCCGTAGGGGAAATGTAATGTCCTCAGCCATCAACCCCACTGCTGGGCAACGCTACTACATGGAACATTCTCATATATTATATTTAATATGCATATTTAACCAAACAATACAAAGTAAACACATAATTACTGCTAACATAAAGAACTAATGGAATTAACAATAATTCATACATTCAACGAAATACATGAAAACATAAAATCATCACAGACATGCATTTTAATTGAAATTAAACACATAATGATACTTATATTTAGAACTGGAGTAACTCCACCAACTACGTGTAGACCTTCCATGAACCTCCCAACCTTAGACCACACTGCTCATCACGCTTAACAGTGGGTCACCCCTGAGCTGGGACCAACCTCCACCCAAGGCAAGGGAATCCTAGACTAGGCTGAGGTTATAAGAAAAATGTACAGAGAAACCAAAAGGATTCTCTCCAAGATCCTTCTTATTCCCACTACTCACAGACTCTCATTCCCCACATTCCTGTTCCACCCAAGAGTATACACCTTCACAAGCAAAATCCATCGGTTTCTTCACCTCCCTCTCTGGGTCTCGACAACAGGCTGGATCAGGAATTCTCAGAGCTCCGTAGCTGGTGCTGGACTCTCTCTGGGAGAAAACCACTTCCCAACAGACTCTCTCACCTGGAGAGAGCTGCTCACAGTCCTGACAACCTACCTCTTCTACCATGAGTCTGACAACCTGCTTCTTCAACACACTCCTTGACTCATCTCCAACCAAGTGAGGACAATGGCAATGATTCAACACTCATTCACACAGGGATGACAGTAGAAACAATAGATGGGCATGGCACCGTAGGAGGCAACAACCCATGCTAAGACACATGACAACTAAGGTGATTACTCAGGTGTCAGGTTCCTCAAAAGACACATAAATATTCATGGATTTTGGGTCTCAGGTGCGTGCGTGAATATTGCAAAGGTCAAATACAGAGGCCACAAGATTCGCGGGAATACACTGGTCAGCTTCACAGTTCTGATTTTAAAAAATGCATGAGGGTATACAGAGGGTACTCGCGGAGACTCTACCCAATTGACGGAGGATGGAAAATGGTAAGTGAACCCCCAACATAGTTGATGCTTCAGCTTTTAATTGCATGTGCCCAGGTCGACACTTGTCTTCCTGGAGTTGCATGCGTTCCATTTTTTCACACAATGCCTTTCCCAGGACTTAGGATAAAAACACGTTTGTCACACAACTTTGGAATAATAATAAATTATTATTCTCAAGGACTTAAGCCCCTAAGCTTAGCCCCTTTTTCCAACCTTTCATGCCCTTTTCCCTTACCCACCTTGTGGAATCTTAGTCTCCCATCACTGTTTCTTCGTGGTCGGTTTGCACACAACAATGTTTAAGATTTATTAATGTTCTGCATAATTACATATACAAAAACATGCTCCTGTCCTTTAACACTTAGGCTCTCTGGCCTAATAAACACATAATCTCACCATCTTATCAAAAATCAGATCACCATCCTACAAAACATGATTAAAATTCATAATATAACTGGGGCACATCCTTGGGGTGTTACAATCCCCTCCCCTTATCTTTTCACTATCCTCAATGAAACTCTTTACACAACATAAGAAAGATTTTCAAAATATTAAAAAATATGCGGGTATTCTGCCCGCATAGCATCTTCATGCTCCCATGTCACCTCCTTAGGACCGTACCAGGTCCACTGGACCTTTACAAGCCCTATGGCTTGATTCTAGAGTTGTTTTATTTTTCGGTCCAATATGCACACAAGATGCACTTGCAGGACACCTTCTTGCTCCACCTTAATCACATTCCAATCGATTACATGATCAACACCAGGTATATATTTATTAAGAAATGAAATATGAAACACATTATGTACAGTCATGGATACAGGTAATGCAAGCATATATGCAACTGGCCCAATCCTTTCTAGGATTTCAAATGGCCCACAAAATCTGGCTGCCAACTTCGAACAGTTCCCCAGCCTCAAGGAACTTCTATTGGATTTCACTTTCAGGAAAACATGATTGCCCACTTTAAACTCTCAGTGGGTTCTGTGTTTATCATCATAATGTTTCTTCCTGTCTTGGGCAGCCTTTAAATTCTGCTTAATTTTTATCATTTGCTCTTCCATTTCCTTGAGCAACTCTGGCCCAACTACTTCTCTATCAGTTGGATTATCCCATCTTACTGGAGTATTGCACTTTTTTCCATAAAGTGATTCAAATGGGATCATCTTCAACGATGCTTGACACCGATTGTTGTAGCCGAATTGTACCAAGTGTAGGTAGTCTTCCCATTTAGATGGTTTATCCATCACATACATCCTTAGCATATCTTCTATTACTTTGTTCACCCTCTCTCTCTGTCCATCAGAATAAAGATGATAAGTAGTGCTGAAGTTCATATTTGCTTCGAACCCCTTGAATAACCCTTTCCATAATTTTGAGGTAAATTTCGGGTCCCTTTCAAACATAATTGTCTTAGGAATACCATGAAATTGTGCTATTTCCCTCATAAAAATATCAACAACATTAGATGCCTTGTGAGTAGTCTTTATTGGAATAAAATGGGAAGCTTTCGTAAGCTTTTCCACCACCACCATGATTGAATCATGCTGCTTTCTAGTTCTGGGAAATCCCATGATGAAATCCATTGTCACCACTTCCCACTTCCACTTAGGAATGGGTAAAGGTTGTAGCAACCCTGCTGGGTATCTGTGCTCAGCTTTAACCTTCTGGCACTCCATACATCTGGCAATGTATTCTGCAATCTCTTTCTTCTTACCTGGCCAAAAGTAATGGCCTTTGACTACTTCCACTGTTTTCTGATATCCAGGGTGCCCAACATACGACACATTATGCATTTATTTCAAAATCATAAGTTTCAATTATTGGACGTTAGGTACATAAATTATGTTCTTGTACAGAAGTGTTCTGTTAGTTTCTAACTTATAATTCTCCACTTTCTGTGGCATCTTACTTTGTTGTAGCTTTGCTACCAAATCCCAGTACTGCAAATCTGTATTTGTAGCCTCCAAAATTCTACCTTTAATATCAGTTCGGTACATGCTAATGGTTGTAGCATGTAAGTCATGCACTCTCTTGCTAAGTGCATCAACCACTTTGTTCTCTTTTCCTTTGATATTCTTGATATCAAAGTCGTAATCACAAAGGAATTCCAACCATCTACTTTGCCTAACATTTAAGGTTGGTTGATCAAACAAATACTTCAGACCGTTATGGTCTATCCTCAGTTCAAAATTCCTTCCCACGAGGTAATGTCTCCATTTATTGAGAGAATGAACGATGGCCACCAACTCCAAATCATGAGTTGCATAGTTCCTTTTGTTCTCTTTCAACTTTATGGATTCATAAAAAATTATGAACCCATTCTGACTGAGGACTCCTCCTAGTCCTTCTTTGCATGCATCTGTACACACTACAAACTCTTCATTCGGATCTGCAATCCTTAGGATTGGAGCACTGTTTAACAATTGCTTCAATCACTGAAATCTTTTCTCACATTCTTCTGTCCACTGAAACTTCTTCTCCTTCCTTTGAAAGGAAGTGATAGGGTGAGCTATCCTTGAGAATCCTGCAATGAACCTTCTGTAATAACTAGCTAGACCCATAAAGGATCTAACTTCTGTCATGTTTTAGGCATTGACCATTCTCTGATGGCTTCCATATTCTCATTATCTACAACTATCCCATCCTTTGAAATGATATGCCCCAAGTAATGGATCTATTTTTTATAAAACGAGCATTTGCTAAACTTGACATACAACTAGTTCTCTCTTAGCACCTGCAACACCATCCTCAGATGTTGTTCATTCTCTTCCTTTGACTTGGAATACACCAGGATGTAATCAAAAAAGACTATGACAAACTTGTTCAGGTAGTCTTTGAATACACCATTCATCAGGCACATAAAAACAACATGTGATATTGACAACCCAAATGGCACCACTGTGAATTCATAATGACCATACCTTGTTCTCAAGGCAGTCTTTCTAATGTCTCCATCCTTAATTCTTACATGGTGATATTCTGATCTAAGATCTATTTTCAAAAATATCTTAGCATCCTTCAACTGGTCAAAGAGATCATTGATCCGTGTCAGAGGATACTTGTTCTTAAAAATCACTTTGTTTAACTGTCTAAAATCGATGCACAATATCAACGTCCCATCCTTCTTCTTCACAAATAGGACTGGGACTCCCCAAGGTGACACACTTGGGTGTATATACCCCTTCTTCAGAAGCTCTTCAAGCTGTAATTGCAGTTATTTCATCTCTGGCGTACTCATTTTGTAAGAAGCTTTCGACATCGGAGCTGCTCCAGGCATCAAGTTTATAGATAAGTCAATATCACTCTTTGGGGGTAGTCTGGGTACCTCCTAAAATACATCTTCAAACTCCTTTCGTATCGCATGATCTCCAATCTTTGAGAATTCATCCTCAGATTCTTCCTCCACATGGGTTGCAAATAATTGACATCCTTTTCTGTGTCACTTCTTCAACTGTATTGTTGATATTTCTCTAATAGCAACAACTCTGGGAATTCCTTGGACTATTTTCCAATTTCCTTCCTTATCCAGGCAAGTGAATTCCTTGTTACGACAGTCCAGGATGGCATGGTGCTAGTCCAACCAGTCCATCCGAACTAGACAATCATAAGAACCTAAAGGCAGAATGTTCAATTCATCCTTTGTGCTCAGTGACCCATTCATGTCGACTGGACAAGACTTAACTAACTCAATGAATTTCCTCTTGGTTCCTGTAGCTAGCTGCACTAACCAAGAATTTTCATGTTTTCTTCTCGACAATTGAAAACTTTCCACCACTCTAGGATCTATATAACTATTACTAGCCCCTGAATCAATTAAAATAGTAAAGGCATGGTTGTTGATCATACCTTCCACTTCAATCATGTGTGATTGAAATTCATCTTGCTTGTTTTCCAGGGCTGAATAGATTCTTGGTATTCTACTTCCCATGTATTCCACTGTTTAAGCTTGTTGAACATTATGGACAACTCTCACTTTTCCATTTTTTTGGGGAAAATCTTTGTACTTGTGGTTCCCCTGATAAACCCAACAATAAATGGGCATATTCCTTGGCCTTTGTTCCCCTACGTCGACCATTCTAGGATCTCTAAATGATGGTTGTCCTTGAGGACTGTTTCTGAAAAAGGGAGGTTTGTTTCCCTTCTGCCTATGCTCTTTCTTAAACTTCTTCTGGTCATCCCAAGACTTCCAAAAAGTAGGATTTTATCTTTGCTTCTCATATACGAATTTCTCTCTTCTTATAGTTTCTTCCATAATTTTAGGGTCATCATACTAGATCTTGTCACTGATGGAAGGTGGAAATCCACTTAGATACCTTTGAATCTTGACAATCTCATCTTTGATTAACGAAACATACTTCAACAATTCCAAAAATCTTTGTTCATATTCATCAATGGTCATGCTTCCCAGTTTGAATTCAAAGAACTCCTTCATCTTTATGCCATAGTATGTTTTAGTCAAGTATTTCTTCTCGAAATACCTCTTGAATTCTTTCCAAGTGACATATTTCTCTTTAATGTGTTGCACCTTCATAAGTTGATCCCACCACATGGATGCTTTTCCTTTCAATTGATACATCACAATTCTTCCTTCTTCATGAGAGGAATAATTTTGCAGTTGTAAATATTTCCTCATGCTAAGCAACCACGTTTCAACATCTTCCTCCTTATTATGTTCTCCATCAAGCGTAGGGGGCTTAATATTGTTCATTTCTCCCTTTGGTTCATCCACTCCAGATCTCCTATGCTCTTTGGTAGGATATGGGATTGAACTATTATGTGCCCTCCTCTTGGAGTGACCTTGGGAGTGATGATGGTCTCTACCAACACTGCTTGATCTTATTACCTCATAAGTTTGGTGACTCCCTGTTTTTCTTGAGTCTCTCTCCTTGTCCAAATTCTTTTCTATTCTCTCCAGACTCTTCATCAAATTTAAGTTGAATTCTCCTTGTTGTTCCTTAGCTTACATGATATTTTTTCTATCTCCTCGGTGAGTTTGGGCATCTTTCTGCAATCTTTCAATGATTTTCATCATATGCCCTTCTTTATCTATCTCTTCTCCATGCTCGTTGGAGTTCGACCCTTCAACTCCCAAATGAACATCCATCCCTTTAGATTCATTCTATGAACTGGAAGTATTATGTGCCTCCTCCATTTCTTTTCACTCAGTGGAAACTCTATTCGGTTCTGGCACTCGTTACTCTTCTACAAACATAACGTGCTGACAACTAGAATTTGTCAGGTCATCATTCCTTAACAAATCCCACAACATTCATAAACAAATATGATTCAAGAAAACTTTCAAACTCCATTTTCTTTCGGGGCTTTGTTCTGTGAAATTTTTGGGAAATAGCCCCTTTCTCTCAGTCCCCAACCCACACAACCATGGGTCATGACCAAGCGCTATATCAATAAGCGCTTACTCGAGCCTTCAACCTTCAGCTTTAGAAGATTTTCAAAGCACAAAACAATAATCTCTCGGAGTTCAGAGTTACTGAACTCACAAAGTAGAGTGGATCAATAGTCCATGTCTACCCAACATCCAACGACTGACACTTACTATGGAACCTCAGGTGTCTGAGTTTCGGGTCTTCAAGACTTCAGAGCTTCGGAAGATCTTGCATCCGCACATACGAATTGTTAATATCTGAACATTACCAATCACTTTTGGTGACATCATTACATCACATCACTTAATGTTTTCCAATTGCGGGGTCATGCAACAGTGGTTTGGAGCAACCCGCCTTTCGTCCCGCAATTCTTCTAATGTTGACACGTAACCCCTCAGTGAAACCACGGTTTGGATTGCGGGAGCATCTTGGACCATTAGGTTTTGTGCAACTTGGGTCCCCGCAATGTCTCCCGACCATTGATCTTGATGAATCGTTATCAATGCCACTGTGGGTCCTCTGACCTTTAACTACGTTACGTAACCTTGAGCCCCACTAACCTTGCTCATATAGGATGCCACATGGAAAAACACTAGCGATTGATACGTGGCCCATTCATATGGGCAACACACGTCATGTTCCTAATTCCATCTCAACCTTCCATGGTTCTGAATCCACTTACACTTGTCACACAACCCATGTGTCCACATCACCTCCAGGTAACATCATCACGACTCACCACTTTGGCTCTTCAGGCTTCAGAGCTTCAGACTTGGGGAGTTTCAACTCATCTACGCTCGTTTTTTCCCAGAGCACTTTCTCTTGGAGTTCATGATCCACCAACGTGTGTCCTCCTTCACGATCAACGAATATGAGTGACTTCGACACTCCGGGCTTTAGGAGTTTCAAAATCACAACACTTGCCTCCTCTCGAAGTACTTCCACCTAAAGTACACGATCTCTTGATGCATGTCCTTCACAACAGATGGCTGTGATCTACTTCAGCCTTTGGGACTTCAGGAGTTTTCAACACTCCACACTTGAAATCCTCCAAAGTGACTTCCCTTTGCCTTCCTGGACACATATCTAATGGTCGGGCTCTTTTCCTACGATCTATAGTGTAGATCTCCTTCGGACTTCAGAGCTTTGGGTTTCAACCTTTCTCTTACCTTTTCATTCAGTTTCACCGATGTCACAAAGTCCGAAGTGCTTCGAGGTTACCCTTTCTACACCTTCTCCAGATCTGATTGTCGTAAAGGTTTTTCCTCTCCTTTCGAACAAATCCTATGGCTCCAACATCCCAAGTGTTGAGCTCTCTCTCTTTGTGGTTAAATACCACGCCAGTTGTAGTTTTATTCTACCACTACTCCTCCTAATCTTCGTAACACGACCAAGTAACCCCTTGGCACTAAGAAAAATTATAAGGTTCAAAATTGGTTCCTCCGAACACCATTTCCACTCTAAAACTTGGGTCCAAAGACCACTTATATGTTCCATCCAGGCTCAATGTTCAAACCATGCTCTGATACCATATTGTAACGTCCCTGACTATCAACCCCACTGCTGGGCAACTCTACTACGCAGAACATTCTCATACATATATATTTAATATGCATATTTAACCAAACAATACAGAGTAAACACATAATTACTACTAACATATAAAATTAATGGAATTAACAATAATTCATACATTCAATGGAATACATGAAAAGATACAAGCATCACATACATGCATTTTAATTGAAATTAAACACATAATTATACTTATCTTTGGAATTGGAGTAACTCCACCAACTACGTGAAAAAATTCCATGAACCTCCCAACCTTCTACCATAGTGCTCATCACGTTCAGTATTGGGTCACCCCTGAGCTAGGACCAAGCTCCACCCAGATCAAGGGAATCCTAGACTAGGTTGAGGTTACAGGAAAACTGCACAGAGAAACCGAAAGGATTCTCTCCAAGAGTCTTGTTATGCCCACTACTCACAGACTGTCATTCCCCACATGCCTGTTCCACCCAGGAGTATACACCTTCAAAATCACAGTCCATCGGTTTCTTCACCTCCCTCTTTGGGTCTCAACAACAGGCCGGATTAGGAATTCTCAGAGCTCCATAGCTGGTGTTGGATTCTCTAGGAGAAAACCATTTCCCAACGGACTTTCTCACCTGGAGAGTGTTGTTCACAGGCTTGAAAACCTACCTCTTCTACCACGGGCTTGACAACCCACTTCTTCAACACACTCCTCGACTTAGCTCTAGCTCGGTAAGGACAACAACAATGGTTCAACACTCATTCACATAGGGATGACAGTAGCAACAACAGATGGGCATGGCACCATAGGCGACAACAACCCACGCTAAGACAAAGCGCATATAAGGTGATTACTTAGGTGTTAGGTTCCTCAGAAGACACATAAGGGTTCACATATTTTGGGTCTCAGGTGCATGTGTGGATATTGGAAAGTTCGAATATAGAGGCCATAATATTCACGAGAATACATCGGTTGACTTCACGATTCTGGTTTTCAGAAATGCGCGAGGGTATATAGAGGGAACTCACAGAGACTCTACCCAATTCATGGAGGATGGAAAATGGTAAGTGAAATTCCAACACAGTTGATGCTTCAACTTTTAACTGCATGCGCCCAGGTTGACACTTGTCTTCCTGAAGCTACATGCGTTCCCTTTTTGCACACGATGCCTTTCCCATGAGTTAGGATAGTTTTTTTTTGTCACACAACTTTGGAATAATAATAAATTATTATTCTCAAGGATTTAAGCCCCTAATATTAGCCCCTTTTCCCTTACCCACCTTGTGGAAGCTTAGTCCACCATCACTCTTTCTTCATGGTCGGTCTGCACACAATGATGTTTAATCTTTATTAATGTTCTTCATAATTACATATACAAAATTAGGCTCCTGGCCTTTAACACTTAGGATCTCTTAACTAATAAACACATAAGACTACCTTGTTATCAACACTCGTCTCACCAGCCTACAAAACATGATTACAATTCATAAACATGATTACAATTCATAATATAACTGGGGCATGTCCTTGGGGTGTTACAGAAAAATATCACTTCAATAACTCGATCATGATTGATCTTTCTGATGAAGTGCATGTGTATCTCTATGTGTATGCTATGCTAATGTTGAATTGGGTATTTGAAGAGTTTGATGGAACTGTGATTATCTCACTAGGGGGTTTTCATATGTTGCTACAGGAATCCAAACTATGAAAGCATTTTTCAAAGCCACAATGCTTCTTGAATTACATTAATTGTTGCTCAATACTCTACTTTTGCTTAAGAAAGAGAAACAACCTATTGTTTTGTATAGGCCTAAGTGACAGGTCTGGAAACAAGGATGAAAACATAACCTGCAGTAGAATTTCAATCGTCATATTCGTTTGTCCAATAAGAATCAATGAAACCAACCAATAAAGGAGTCCTCCCTGAGTTGTAATGTATTCTAAATTGAATTGTATCTTGAACATATCGAAGTATACTTTTATCTTATTTCCAATGGATTTCATGGGGAGTTTGCATATACCAAGAAGCAAGACCAACAACAAAGGAAATATTAGGATAGGTATGAGTCAAATATTAGAAGATACCAACTAATTGATGATACAAAGTAGCATCAACTTTGGGAGAAGTACATGTGACAACAAGTTTGACTCTAGACTAGAAGGCAAAAGGGGCTAGTTTAGAATCTTCCATGTGAAAGCAATGATTAAGGTCACAAGAATACTTGGACTAGGAAAGAAAAAATCCTTCCTTGGTTTGGTAAAATTGGAGGTCGGGGAAACAATGAAAATAACCTAAGTCGGTCATTTCAATTTTTTTCTAAGGATGGTTTTCACATGGTTTAAAATTTTAGGGTCACTACTAGTGAGGATAATGTCATCAATATAAAGAACAAGTATTATGAGATGGCTTCCTACTTTCTTGGTATATACATTAGGGTTATAATTGCATCTAGAAAATCCAATGTCAAGAAGAAAGTTGTCCATTTTGGAATACCAAGCTCGATGCTCTTTCTTAAGACCATAAAGAGATTAATTAACGTGACAAACAAGGATGGAGTTATTCTAGACATAGCCAGGAGGTTGTTCCATGTAGATTTCTTCTTGAAAATACTGATGCAAGAAGGGGGATTTAACATCCATATGATGGACCTCCCATTTATGTGAGGGAAAAAGGGAAAGAACAAGGTAGATGAAATTGATTTGTGTTACAGCGGGAAAGGATTCATTATAGTCAATGCCTTCAAATTGACAGAATCCTTTGTAAACTAAATAGGCCTTGTGTCTTTCAACACTTCCATCTGACGCATACTTAGTTCTGTATACCAATTTATATTTGACAAATTTTCATCCTTTTGGAAGAGGGATAATATCCCATTTATTATTCGCCATTAAAGAGTGATATTCTTCATTTATGATTGTATCCCAATCTAGATGAATTGAAGCTTCTACAAATGTATCTAGATCATCAGTCTCTGAAAAATTGATCCAAAAGAGAGGAGGCTTGATGACACTCTGAACATGTTCAACGATGATCTGAGGGATCACCAAAAATATTTCCAACAACTTCTTGAGTTGAACAAACCCATTTGGGAAGCAATGGTACCAGTGCAGGTTCATATTCATTGAATTCATATGGAGGAAGGTGAGGAGGTGGAGGTGGATTTTCATCCTTACTATCATCATCTGAAGAAAAAGAAACTAGAATAGGAATAGAATATGGCACAAACATTGAATATAGACCATAGGTCATAGATGGCACAACCATATAATTAGGCTCACATGCCAAGAGATTTTCATCAAATTTAATATTCGTTTAAATAATAATTTCATTAGAATGAGGTTGAAGAAGTATGTAACCTTTGACATCTTTATTATAACCAACAAAAATACACTTCTCACTTTCAGACTATAAAGATTTCATTTTCTCATCAATAATGTGATCCCATGCTACACTACCAAATACATGTAAGTGGCTTACATTTGACTTAATGCCAGTGCATTGTTCTTTTGGTGTTATATTTTTTAGAGCCTTTTTGGGAGTGTGATTTACTATGTAATTTTCATAGTTGATGGCTTCCTCCCAATAAGGAATACTAAATCCTTTAGATTAGATCATAGAATTAGCCATTTCCTTTATTGTACAATTATGTCTCTCAAAAATACAATTTTGTTGTGTTGTATATGGAGTAGAGTGTTTCATTTGGATGCCTTGTGTAGTGAAATAAATTGTAAATTTATTGTTCACATATTCACCTCCATTATATGTTCTTGACCTTTCAATTTGATGTCCATATTGTTTCTCTACAAGGGTCTTGTAAGCCAAAAACTTGTCAAAAAAATCACTCTTAATTTTTAAGAAGTAAACCCAAGTGTGTCTGGAGAAATCATCAATGAAAATTACGAAATACTTTCACCCAGATAAATAAGAATAGGAAATGATATCACACAAATCACTCTAAACAATTTGCAATGGGTCGAGGCATGGCAAGGGAAAAGTTTGTCAAAACTTTCTTGATGATGTTTTCTGAGAACATAAGTGGAACAAACACCATCTTTGCAAGAAATGAGAGGAATGTTAGTCACCATCTATTGATTACATTGTTATTTCAATGAGTGATAGTTTATATTACCAAACCAATCATGCCAAAATCTTCTCATGTCATCGCTATGAGAAACAAATATCGATAGAAAATATGATGACCCAAAGTTTTCAAATTTGTACAAACTGGTAATATCATCAACAATTTTAGTTTCAAGAATATGTTTAGGATATTTTAGATCCTTGATTACAACTTAGTGAGGTGAAAACTATATAGTTTTACCTTCACCTGAATCAGTGATTTGATACATTAATAGAAGGCTGCATGAGATACTTGGAACACATAATACATTGTTGAAATGTATGCTATATACTTGAACTAATCCAGAACTTGCAATGCTAAGACATATATTATCACCAACAAATATTTTCTTTTTGTTACATTCATTTAGAGAATAAAATATGGATTTATCCTTAGCCATATGATAATATGCTACATAATCAGTAAGCCACTCATCGAAAGAATAAGTAGATGTTACATTTAAGGAGAAACTAGACATAGAAAGTGCATGTCCAAAAGAAAAAGAAGAGGAATCAATATTTTTGTAGTGTTTCTTCACTACTAGTTCTAAGGACTCCATATTTTTGAAACATTTAGTCTCCACATGACCATATTTCCCACAAAATTTGTGATTTATGTCAGTCTTCTTAATTTTGGATTGTTCTCCTTTGTCACTGTTAGGAGAAGAAGTTGACTGAGAGGTTTTGGAACCCTTGTTTTGGCTTGTTGTTTTGGTGAGAATGTTTCTTCTCAAGATTCTTTGATTTATCTTTTTGTTGGTACACTAAGGATTTGTTGGAAGTACCTACAGTGATGATCACTCCAGGTTTCACAAGTTTCTTGTGCTCTCGAATCAAAGCATCACAAAAGGACTCAAGAGATGAATTTTGGTAAGAACTCCCTAGAGCTTGTCTAGTGGAATAAAAGGTAGATACAAACTCAGAATATGCACTATCAATCTTAGAAAGAATAATATAGATGCATCAGTCTTCCTTCATATCTATTTTGTAGTATATACATAAAAGTATAAGTGTTTCGAACTTGGATAAGTAATATTAAATGAAAGGACAGTCATTTCGATTTAAAGTCATTAACTGATTTTCCAATTGGTGGGCTCAAAAATATTGTGTTTACCAAACACAGGTTCAAGATTTTTTGAAGATTTATTCAGGCCATCAATTCCTTAATGAAGGTGAAATCTTAAATCAAGAGATATGGAAATTCAAATTATTCCACGCGATTCATCATTATTATTATCCCATTTAAATTTATTTTCATCATTAGAGGGTTCTTGTTCTTTTCCCAAGGTAATATGGTACAATCCTTTACTTCTTAATACATATTCCATATGGGATTTCCATGAGAAGTAGTTGGTACTAGTAAGAAAAATGTCACTGGGAGAATCGATATTAAATATGTAGATAATATGGATATAAAATATGAAATTGATTCTCTAGATGGAAGGCTCTTGAAAAAATAGGTTGTTTAAAAAAAACAACACTAAAAATGGACTTCAGATGTGAAAGTTATTCCCTTTCAAAAAATGACATAAACGGTAACGAAAGAGCCACATGGAAAGTAGAGGTTGGTCTATGTGGTGAAGCCCCTACTTCACTAACTATTTTGTGACTTCACTTTTACAAATAGTTTCTTATGAACTGACTAACTTTTATATAATAAGAAAGAATCAGTTTTACAATACAATTACTTTGGAAATTAAAGTTACATGCATAAAAAAACAACTAAAAAGAATATTAAAGATACTTATAATTATTCACTTTTATAAATTAAGTGAAATGCAGTTTACACTGGATGGATGAAATTTTTTGAAAAGTAACAAAAAAGAGCTTGAACTCAAGACCTATTACTAAATAAGGAAACTTTTAACCAAGTGAACTAGTGCGAAGGAGGATTCAAGGTGTTTTTGTTGTTGTTATTGAACATTGCCTTCGATTGCATGCTAAAAAAAAAACTTTTCACGTGTTTACACAAAACAAAAATTCTCTTCTCGATGAAAACAAGGGTTAGATCTCAATTAGCATACCCAGAAAATGCAAGTTTTCCCTATGTTTTTTATTTACCAAAATTGCATAGAGCGCACGATAAAGAGAATACACAGTCAAGAAAACCCTTTCTTCGCTATTTCATATTTTTTGAGATCACATGGAGCACATGGAAAAGCGAATATGTGTATCGAAAAGAGTAGAAACCCATAAAAAAGAATAGAAAACCGAAATATTATCTTTGCAAAAATTTTAAAGGGAATATTCAAGCTATATACCTTCAGATCCGGTTGAAATGGTTGTATCTTGGGAAGATGGAAACCTTTTTGAGTGAAATGAAAAAAATTTCGAATTGAAATAAGAAATCCAGATGCAATGGAATATTCATGTCAGCAAAAAAATGTATGGAAATAGAAAAAACTAGATATGTAGAAACATGACTTGAAGATCTCAGTGTACAATGGGAGTGGGTCTTCAAATGGGCTTTGATACCATTTTCAAAAACAATGGTTTTACAACACAGGAAAAACACCTTTAGTAACCACTCATAGAACCAGATCAAATATCAACACACCAATGTTTTTACATGGTAAAAACCCTATGGGGAGACATCCACGACCCCAACCAACGTGGTCACTTGAGGCAATTTATTAATGCAAAAGAAAAAATATTACTGAGAGATTTACAAGAGAGTTTCTAACAATCGATAATCATAAATACATATCATTGACCAATTAGTTGTTAATACATGGATCAATGTAGTCATTAAGATCGAGGAGAATATGGGTCGTTATATCACTCTATGTCGGGAACATATCATGACCATCGAATTATAAATGCATACTAATTCATACTAAAGAAACACACTTTAACCTAACAACACATTAGACCTAGTTTATGTTAACTAACTCCTAAGTGTATAAATATCCTAACACAAGATTCATAAATGAATCTTTAAACAACGACAATTGATATATCTATGGGATATTTTTCCTCCCAATTGCAAGTGATGGATGACATACTTTATGACTAGGATTCACAACATTGGTTATACAACAACTACCATTTGTGGATCCATAGTCAACGATAATACTCATGTATCTATAGAATTTTTTTTTTTCTATATCATATGGTTTCTTTGACTTATATGATATGCACCAATATGTAGTAACTTCACCTATAGGTTAGACACAAAGAACACGATTTGTACTAGATATACTATAGAATTAATTAGAATTCCAATTAGAAAGAGTAATGTGTACCTGACTGAATTCTAAGACAATATTGGTTTGGTTATGGTTATAGAAGGTACAAATGGATTGGTAAAGGGAAAAAATATAAAGAAATAGGTGATATAATGATGGAAATATAGGGTCACATCATCTCCCTCCAACTGAGGCTATTGCATGCCCTCATGCAACCTCTAAGACCAATCTGAATTAGAGTCAAAATAAAAATATTTATAATTGAGGTTGTTGAGATTATAAGTGGTATATCCTTTCTCATGTATTATATTTTACCCAATATTACAATCAACAACTTTCCAAAAGTTGGCCTCCTCATGTGGATCCAATTCATAGAAGAATTGATATTTCTGTGGGGGGATCCAAATTAGATAAAAATGGAACTTGAGACCATTCTATTTGGGACAACACCTTCTTGAACAATTGGTACATTTATCAACCCTCTCTAATGCTTCATAAAAAATTGGATAACTGAAATGATATTTCCTTTTGATTTCTTCACTAGAGATCAATTTGTGCTTACAAAATAACAAAGAATCCATTCTCATATGAATAATTCATTTGGAACAAAAAGATATTTCCTCTTGTTGATTTGAAGTGATTATAGATATTCATTCAAGTGACTTAAGAAACTCCCGATGTTTCCTAATTATGATATGAGGATTGAGGTATTCTCCATGTATCCACAAATTGTAGTTCTATAGATTACATTCAATGGTGTTCTAAGCTTGATTCAATTATAATTGATGATACATGAAAGAGGTAAAGGCCCTTAACTATACATCACCAACAAAAGGATTTGGGTTCCATTGTTTATCATGAAACACGAGGATCTCATGTTGATATAGCTCACATAATAGTTTTTGGTATTGATCCTTGTTTCTGAAGAATTCTTCCAAAAATGACTTCACAAACCCAAGATCACGGGTTCTATCTTATACTATAACTTTGAGTTGGAACAATAAATATCGATCTCGTAAGAATACAACATAAGTAGGAGAGGGGCATTTTTCGCTAAGAGTAAATTGAGAAAGGGTACTCATGTGTCATTTATCTACTTTCAAGGCCTTCACATTTTACTCAAGTTCTGATATTTTCTTTGTCTTCTTTCAAATTAATCCACTTTACTTTATCCATGGAAATGAGTTCATTCCATCACTCACTTAGGTCATGGACTACCTTTTTATTTTATGATGAAGAGACTACTCCTTTTCCATAACCTAAAGCTGTGGATTTTCGTTTGAAAACCTCTTCTTTTAACCTTAATAATTGAATAGATCCATGGGTATATGTGCAATTTTTTTGTGTAACTACCATTTGGATAGTGGATCTAGTGGGTTATACATCTATTTGAGTTTCTTCATCTTTGTAAGAAGGTTGAATGTACCATTGTTCATCTATTTGAACCCCTATGCAAATAATAGTGGGCATATCATGTTCTTCACGATAATCAACAATTTATGCTACAATTCTTTGTTTCTCAACCTCCTAGGTGATTATGGGTTGAATAGTAGATAATCTAGTAAATGATTCAACAATTTCCTCTATATTAGTTGAGTCAACAATGGATTTCTCTATTGGTTTAGTGAAAACATCATCTATTAATTGTGTATAGTTCCTAGTAATGAGTTCAGTATGAAATACAATGAGTTATGTGGGAGATCCAATGAGGTTTTTGGTAGATCCAATTCGTTTTGTGGTAGATTCAATGAATTATATGGTAGATTCAATGGATTCAATTGAAGTTTCAAGAGGATAACTAGAAATTAAATCATCATTTTCATTTTCCAAGGTTGCTTACATAGCGACAAGTTTACTCATTTATTAGATAGAAATAATTTCCATTACAAGGACACCTTGATGGATAGTCGAAGTTGACCAAGTGAAAATTTTAAGGGCTTGGAAAAAGGTGTCTTTCCTTGCTTGAGACTTATGTCCTTTTAATGTTCTCCTGAGGGACTTCAATTTATATCTTACCTTTTTAATTTTATTCCTCAATTTATAATTTTTCTTTTGAAGAGTACAATAGGAAGGTTTCATGTGTATCTTACCCAACAATAATATAGGAATCCTTTTTTTTACTTGCTTAGTTGGCTCTATAGAAAGGTAATCATGAGCTCCTCTGGAAAAAGTTTCTTCTTTTGGAAAATTGTGCAAAGGATTTTCAATAAGATCTCCACCTAATTATAAGAATTTTTATTTGAATTATTGAGGGGATATTTATTATACAACAACTTGTTCTTTAGTATGTACTTGTGGGGAAGTATCCTCTATCTCATGGAGAGTTTCTTCAACAATTTTTCCCACTGCTAGTTCTTGTGTGATAGCAATTTTTTCTCCCTTTCTGGTTTTACTATTGCCTTTGTAGTAGAAAAATTTGTGTTTGGTTATTGTATAGTAGTCACAAGGTTTTCTAGTGTTGTTTCTTGTGTATGAGCACCAATAGTTTCCTAAAATATTTTTATTTGAACTACAATATTATATCGTGTCTTCCTTTTCTTTGGAATTTCTGAAAAATATACCAAACTCTTCGTTGTTCTACGCCTTGATACTTTTCTTGTGGATGAAATTATACCTATTATAGAAGGAAAATTTTCAACAATGGGGAATGGTAAAATTTTCTTTCTATGAGGACACTAATCAGTCCTTTCAACATCACTATCAATACGAACAAAAAATGAGGGGTTTTCTTCCTATTCAAGTTTTCAGGGGTTCAAATTTTACAAAACTATTTTTAACCCTTGTATAGATGGTTTATTATTATTAAATTAAATAAATCCGTGATACATTTCCAAGAAGCTATTTTGGATGCAAAACAGAGCTCACATAAGAAAATTACAACTTAGACAGTACAAGGTATAATCTCAGTACCAATTTGCTTCCAAAGGGAAAAACTCCTTGCTCATAAGTCATTGTTGGGAACAAGAGTAGTCTATGGAAATCCCATGGACCATAGAATATATCCCTAGAACCGTATTGGAATCTGAGTACCAAAAATTGTACAAGAAGGAAGAGACACCACCTATAACTTAGAGGGATAAACATGAGAAATGGTCTAAACTTCTGTAGGCTATAAATTTTATCCCAGAGCACAGATAAAGATGAAATTTAGATAGATATATAAAAAATAAGGTAGGAATATACGCATTTTGGATCTTGGAAAAATTCAAAAGGAGTTGGTGTAGGGATGTTTAAATAGGGCTAAAATTTTCTAAGTCAAGAGAAAGTACAAAAGGACAAAGTTGTCATTTCCAAATTGTTGCATATTTTGACTTGAGCATCATTTTGAAAATATGAGATTTGATTTGAATTCAATGTTAGCATTTTTATCTATTTTGAATAGAAACATTTCCTTGGTTCCCAACATATTTACCTCTATAACTGGAAAAAATTGGTGTCTGAGATTATTTGCACCAAGGAGAAAGGAGCACGAAAGGGGTAAATTGACAATATTTAGTTGACTATAAATTTCTCCTTAGTGCTGGGAATTGAGAAAGAAAATAGTCATCATAAATATATTGGATGGGAGAATCTATATATCCAGTCGAAATTTAGTTTTGAGCCAAACAATTCTCAATGAATAAAAAGGAAGGTGACTATTGGACTTGAAGGACATAATTGAGTAGAAATGGGAATTTCAAGAAGCCATAACTTTGAGCTTGTAAATTAGAACAAGGCATGTGTATATCTTCTAGAAAGGTGATATAGAGGCCAACATGATAGAAATATATGCCAAATATGATTTCTAGTTAAATAAGAGTGAATATGCTCATGTCAGTGCCTGTGCAATGGTGTACAAGCACTTTTTGAAGTGCAATCACTTGACAATAAAGTGAGTTGAGTTTTAACAACAAGGTATTGTTGATGAGTAGAGAAACACTCAAGGATAGAGTGTTATGTTAAGGGACTATTAAAAATATGATCATATTCCATAAAAAAATAACGCATGGGTCTGTTCCATATCAATTCCAAGTTCCAAGGGATAGGGAAGCACAATAAGGAAATAATTGAAAGGTCAATGAAGGAATCAAAATAGAAAAGAAAAAATAGTGTTAAGTTGCTACAAAGTATGAATATCTTGCAAGTGAGAATAAATAGAGATTATCAGCTGAATAAGAATCAAACAAGTGAAAATGGAGAAATGTGATGTTCCTTTTGGAGCAGAGTAGTCTTGAGTGGCCAAGTAGTGGTTCATAGTGAATCAATCGATGAAGTGAAGAGAAGTATTTAAAATAGAGAAAATCCATGGATAGAAAAATATATTGGAAAATATGACATAAAATAAACATTTAAGTATGTTGAAATGCCAATCAATCAGATTGATTTCAAGACTAGTTTGATCGAAGAAACAAAGAGTCATTAACTAGATTGTGGTGTTAATATTCATCTACAGTAGTGCATGTTACAACACTGCGACTATTGAAAATTTCACCAAAAATAAATTTGGGACAAGGTTCTCTACATTGAGGAAGCAACTAAGAGGTGGCAACACTAGTGGGGCATACTGTATGGAAAGGTTCATAGCATGAAATAGTTCTCTACAGATGAGAAGAATGGCAGTGTATAGGGAAGTAAGGATCTACATGAATTCAATGATAGCCATATACATAAACAAAAATAAATAAATAAATAAAAATGGAATAATTATTCATTGGAGTGCATAATGGAAGTGGTGCATGATGCATGTAATAAAGCTATATTGCATGTGCATGAAGTGGGCACGATGAGATTGAATGCTCAATTCATATTGATGGGAATTTGTACATGTGGACATGCTTGAACATGCTTGTAAATTGAGGGTAATCTAATGTTATGTGTGAAATAATGATGTCATTATAATTGAATAAGACTAACGGTGAATTGTGTATCCAGGAAAATTGTTTATAGCATGGTTGAGAATGATGTTGATGATTGTTTTGTTGTATATGAAGGCCATTTACATGAATATGAAGAAAATCAGGATGGTAAGATGTTAATCAAGAGGTTTATAAAGAAAGCATATGAGCTTCTACAAAATACCAGTTGATTAGGTAGCAACAAGTAATTTGATAAAAGCCATGCATGTATGCATCTGGTTGCTTATGATGCATAAATGTTGAGTGGGGATGGAGTTAAGAATTCCTTTAGATAAATTCTCAATATTTGAAATTTATGTAAAGGTAGAGGGCCTTGAAGGTAAAAATTTATTTAATTCTTGAATGCAATTATATGAAATTTTAATTGCATATTATGATATGTTGGTTGTGATATCATAACTAGGTCAAATCAAGAGACATAATCCTACTCTATTAATGAATGCCATTACATATGGCCATGTGTGAGGACATGTTGAGGTTCACAATTGAAAGGTTATAATTCCATACAAGTTTGTAATGGTCTTCCCCTATATAACCAATGTTTCGATTGCAACCTCTTTGTCGACATAGGAGAGAAGGATGGGAATTATATTTCTAGTGTTGTGTATGGGTTGAAGAGGAAGGTATCCAAATGATTGGAGATGTAAATGGGGAATAACTTGGATGATGAATCGAGGCATTTTCTATACCTTCCAACTCACCATGGGGGAATACATGACATAGATATGTGGTGTTCCAAATTCAATGCAAGGATACAATGTGCAGGGATGATTTTAAGGATGGAAATTTATTTTAAAATGTAGAAACCTTGTAGAATCTTAGTAATCCTTCATATGCCAACTATAAATGTTTGGCGATATTTTTGTAAAAAAGTTCAAATTTATAAGGAATTTATATAGTTTGTATAAACTTTTGGTTATTTTTAAGGTAAAATAATTTTATCCTATAGAATTTGGGTGAATCATTTTTAGAATAACGAATCTTTTTTTGGGAAAACCCATTCAAAATTAGCCCATGAGCAAAATTTAGCCCCTAAAATCATCCATGGCATTGTGTGGATGTGGCCATGGGTATTAACACATTGGGTTTATTTATTGGTAAATTTTGATTGCATTATGAAAATATTAGTGTGTTAATAATACATGTACAATGAATGATAATTTCATTCCAAATAATTCTATTGATATTTGGATTTTATTTAATATGAATAATTTATAGAAATCATGGAATTTCTAGTAAGAGACAATTCTGAAATCACTTCATGTGTTGTTATAAATTTGCATGAATGATAAGAATTTGTTTGGTTTCATGAAAGTTGAGAAAGTGAAGGGAAAATGGTCTTAGATATGGAAATAGTGTAATCCCATGAAGAAGATTGATGCTTGATTCTACAAGAGCCAAACAATTATGAGCAGAAAACAAATTCCTATATAAACATATTTGAAAATTAATAATTGAAAATTGTTATGATGATGTCTCATATTGATTGTATGTATGTGCTACACATGAGTTAATTAATATTGAAGATGGGAATATAGAGAAGAAGGCTACTGTTAGGACACTGGAACCATATGATCTCCATGGGTTATCGAATTCCAATGGGAATCTGGTAGTAATTTGGCACTCTCCATGCATGTGAAATCCTTGGAAAGAGGGATCACTTGAGGGATTATGTAGCAGAGAAGGGGATGCCCGAGCCTAGAGGGTGAGTATAGAAAGGAAGAGTAATAATGCATACATCATGGTGGATGGAATCATGTGGGTGTGTCAAAGAAGAATATTGAGTTGAATTATTTCTCGTGGAAACTTTGTGAACTCATTATATCCATACAAATGAGTATTGGTTTATGATTGAAAACTTATTTTGAATAAATATTTATATTTTGGAGTTGAAAAATCCAATGAATAATTTGATTGTTATAAGATAACGGATATAATGAGTATAATTTCTTAATGGATGCTATAGGAACAAATGAAGAATGAAATAGTTGAATCAGGCAGATATTTGATTTGGGGGGGCATGAAAAAGAAGCAAGTTTCCATGCTTGTAGAAGAGGTAAGTTTTCAGGCTTGCAGAAGAACCAGGTTCTCAAGACTAAAGAGTGAAATATTGTGTGTGAGTTCCACTTCAGCAATAATATTGTTTTCCTTTTTTTTCATGGTAGTTTTTCCTACCAACGAGTTCCCTTGATGCCCTAGTAGAGATATTCCTAGTTACATGTGCCAGAGAGACCCTAATAAACAAATGGGATGCCCGATTGACTAGAAAAATGAAGGGGTAAATTCCTTATGTTGGGAAGGTGCGTGGAAGATATTTGGTGGAAATTTGGATAGCTATAGGAAAAACCAGTGGATTGAGAGAAACAAGAGATTGTTTGTTGGAACTGCTGCCATAATTATAAATTGTAAAAGAATCTTTGTATATGTGTTTTTGGATGGAGTGGCTATGTAAATATGTTTTTTGGGAATAAGGCATGTGTGATATTAGGCCAAAGAGCCTATATGTTTGTTAGTGTATAGAAAATTAGAATTATAAAATTAATTTACACATAGTGGTGTTGTGCACCGATGACAATGAAAAAATAAGGGGAGGGGGATGTAACATCCTTAGTATTAAACCCAACAAATTATAATGTAATTATATAAATGTGAATTAGGATGGTGAGTCAATATGTTGGGACGAAAAACATATATTGATTTATATGTCTAGGGGAAAACTATATAATTGGTACAATGAAATAATTAATAAAAGTAATAAATGCTAGTTGTGATATGAGAGGGAAGAAAATGATGGGGGGGGTACATGATTCCACAAGAGAGGGGGACAAAGGGGGATCCAAGGGAAAACCTATGTTATTATCTCAAGTTAATGTGTCATTACCATATAATCCTCCCTTCGATTTTCTAGACACTCAATCATTGAATTCATGTAAGAGGGTGGGTGTGAAAAGTCACATCCCTTAGTTATTGGGAGCATGGGGTTGAAGTACAATCAAGATTGGGGAGTGTGAGAGTCAAGTTTGTTTGTATTGTTTGGGAAAGAAAGAAATTTGCATGGGAAAATAAGAGAGTTTTTACATGTAGTTTTTAGGCAGCAATAGATGAGTTGAGTGCGGGGAAGAGCACCAACCATGTTGTGCTTGAGTACAACCACTATTGTGCTAGAAAGTTGGTTTTCATTGATGTCAACCCTTGGAGAAGTTCAGAATCCCTAGAAATGTGTTTGATATTGATGATGAGTTACTTGTCATTGATGGAGTGGTTGATGTGAGCAAATGTGATGGGTGGATTTGATGAAGTCTACCTGAATCCCCGAAGGTGTGGTTATGGGACCCAAATTTGGTTGAGGAAAATGGAAATAAAGGATAGGAAAAACGCAGGTAACACACTCATATATGGATATCCCTCGTCATGTCATTTCCAATGGTAGGTGGAACGACACATAGTTCCTTGCGGATGACAAGTTATGAGGTCATGAAGTTGGAAGCCCCAAAGATGGTTTAAGAATCCCCTATGGAATCCCCAAATATGGGTTAAGAATCCCCTATGGAATCCCCAAATATGGGTTAAGAATCCCTTAATTGGTTTCAAGTCATTAATGAAAGGGTAAATTGGTTGTAACATGAAATTTTAAGAATCCCTAAAGTTAAGGAAAGAGGTTACTTAGAAAAAGTATGTATACACCTCAAGAAGTCACTCATAAGTATATTCACCCACACATTCTATTGAATATCTTCTATGTGAGTAAGTGATTCTTATTTGAGGTAAAAAAGGAGATTTAAGGAAAATTTCGAAGGAAGGTGAAGTAAAGAAGGGAGAAATTCCAAGGGAGGATGAAATCTTGTGATTATGTGTTCTATGGTATGCAATTTAAAGGTCATCTTACCATTTTATCTATAAAGTTTTTTCTAGAATTATTTAGATAGTGAAAATTGGTGGCAGTTGAGAAGACATGTCAAGGTACCTATGTTAAAAAAAAATTCTTCTATTTCATTGTATTTTGTGAGATACACTCTATGGAAAATAGGGCTTTTGGCTAGTCCTGAAACTAGTATCAAACATGTGCTTTGGGTAAAAAAGACATAACTTCTTCATAGAAAATCCAAATTTAGTCAGAACAAATTAATTGGATTGAGTATAGTCTATAATCTTCTTTGTATGATTTTCATAGATAAATATCAAATATTACACACGTGACATGATATACAAGTTTTCTCTATAGAATAAGACATAATTCAACAAGGTCTATATGCATGTTTTGAGGTTTACATGTTGATGATGTTATAGTGCATGCTTGAGGCAAGTCTTTGGTATATTGTTGAGACATTTTTTGGGTATGTGTTATATTCTTTGTAGACTGGTCTAGAGATCTGGATCGTAGGAGATCTACAAGTGGGTATGTGTTTAACCTGTTTGGAGGAGAAATAAGTTGGATGAGAAAAAGACAAGCTATAGTGGCACTTTCAACTACAGAAGTTGAATACATGGCAACCACTCATGCAAGTAAGGAAGCAGTATGGTTACAAAGATTATGTTTAGGTAATGGGTTGGTACGACAAGCTGTAAGGATAGATTGTGACAGTCATAGTGCAAATTTTCTAGCGAAGAACCCAACTCATCATTCAAAGAAAAATCATATTGATATTCAATATCACTTTGTGAGAGACATGGTTGAAGAAAATAAAGTATTACTGATGAAGGTGGACACTTTAAAGAATGTTGCAGTTTCATTAACAAAATCTGTGAGCACTGAGAAGTTCTCTTGGTGTAGAGGATCCATGGGCATTTTTTCCCTGGATTGTTGACTATGTAACCCTGTAACCCCCTGTATGCAAAGAAAACAACAAGTGGGAGAATGTTGGGTATGTGTTATATTCTTTGCACGAGTAAATTTTTTTCAACCTCAGGAAACATGTCACCTACCTTGGGAAACATGTCACGTATTTAGGTGTTTTTTCAGCACATGGTTTTTGCCGATGGTTTTATATTTCCGGTTAAGGAATTAGGGCTTTGAACTAATCCAGGTCATTAGGTTAGGGTTTTGGATGCCGCTGGCTCCTATATGTATATTGTATTGTAAAAAATGTATTACATATGAATGAATATAGAATATGTTGGTTTTCCCGATTTGGGTTTCTCAGGGAAACATCTCTGTGTAATGTTTGTATTTACCATTGTATATTTTTTGTTCTTTTATTGAATATCTATTTGCAGTAGATATTTTACAAGGTTAGAATTTACAACATTGGAACATGCTTGAGACACATATCTTGTGATAGTATATTGGTATCTTGGTATCTGGTTTGGTTATATGGTGATCATGCTAAATGATTGGGGCTTATTCTTGATATACTCTTGAAACATTGGCACATGGTGTGTGGTTGTCATTGATATCGACACATTGTTGAGGATTACACTTGGTATATGACAACACATGTATGAGATGCATCTCTTGGTGATGTTGGTACTTAGTTGAGGTACACCATTGATAGTACTTACTTGATATATCCTACTGGAGAAACATCAACAGAGGGTGCATTGGGTTGAAACAAGGCAGATGCTCAGGTAGTGATTAGGTACAATGGAGTATGGGATAAGATATGTGAGGAGTGGTGGGGTATAGTTACAAGGCTGTACAAAATCAGACTTGGTGGGAGTGTAGTGGACATGAAAAGCACCTCAGGGTGCTGCTTCAACTTGGTATCAACAGTGATTTCATGGTTTAGCAGGAA
>JZKD02S2212392.1:194076-206701 GCA_000966675.3 Picea glauca
ACACATGTATGAGATGCATCTCTTGGTGATGTTGGTACTTAGTTGAGGTACACCATTGATAGTACTTACTTGATATATCCTATGGCACATGGTAGATGGTATGATTGAGTGAAATGGTATATGGTTGAGATAGATTGTTGGTACATGGTATGGAACAAGTGTTGATGTACATGGTTGATACATGGTATAATACATGATTAGTAGTTGGTATGGTGTTGATGTACATGGTTGATGGTTGAGGCATATGGTACCGGTTATGGTGCATGGTTGATGCACGGTTTGGTACAGGTGTTGGTGCATGGTTGATGCACGGTTTGGTGCAGGTGTGGGTTCATGGTTGATGCATGGTGTCGTACAAGTGTTGGTGCATGATTGATGCACAGTTTGGTATAGGTGTTGGTACATGGTTGATGCGCGGTTTGGTATAGGTGTTGGTCCATGGTTGATGCACTTGTCGTGGTACAGGTTGTGGTACACAATTGATGCTTGGCATGGTACAGGTTGATGGTTTGGTACATTCTTGGTCAAGGCATGTGTTGGTGATGTTGGACATCTAGTTGAGAAGTGTCATTGGTATATGATCCATGTGAGAGGATGCGGTTGAGTATCGGTGACAATGAAAGGTTGGACAGTTTGGTCAGTGACAGTTTGGATACAATGAAAGGTTGACAATGACATGCTACAAGTTAATGTGACAGTGGAAGTGACAGGTTACAGGTTGATGTGATAGTTTCAGTGGCAGGTTACAGGTTGATGTGACAGTTTCAGTGGCAGTTTATAGGTTGATGTGACAGTGGTAGTGACAGTGACAGTGGAAGAGATTGTGGTAGTGACAGTTTGTCTACATTTATATTTCAGGGTGGAAGGATGGGACAAGGAAAGGGGGTTGTATTCTCCTTCCGGTTCAAGCCAAAAAACACAGGGAGTTGGAGCTTCCTTCAGGTTGAAGCCTGAAAATGAGGGGGTTGTAGCCTCCTTCTGGTTGGAGCCAGATAATTCAGGGAATTGTAGATTCCTTCAAGTTGGAGCCTACAAATAGGGGGTCATAGCCTCCTTCTAGTTTCCATTGGATAATTGGGAATTTGGTGCTTCCAATGAATTTATTCTTTGATATATAAGAAAACATTTTGTGGTTTTCTCCCATTTGGGTTTCCACGTAAATTCTGGTGTACTTTGTACTTAATGTGATGTTGATGTGATACTGCTTATGTTTATATGCTCATGATATATGGATGGTGCATTGATTATATACTACTTATAAATTTAAAGATTGCATATTGTGGTTAAAAGTGGTAAAAGTTCTCATATTGATTCACCCCCCCCACCCCTCTCAGTATTCCAACATATTGGACTATGTATATGTTGCAATTGAGGCTTGTGTTCCTGTAAAAAACTAGGTTGTAAGCTTGTAGTGCATTTTCATGTTGCACTTGGTTAGATAGGAATGGTTGTAAATGCTAATTTGAATGCTATTATTTTTTTTGGGTATGCATGCATTCATGGATTTTATTATGTTGTTAGTTTCATTAGTAAATCAACATGTTGTTTTTTTGTAATTTTATGTTCCTTCTAACCCTTGATTTATTTTTATATGTATGTGGTGTTTTAATTTTTGTTTAAATAGATAGGTATGTTACAAAATAGGTGATAGGGAATGCAACTAAAATATGGTGAATTAATGGAGGATGCCAAGGAGTAAAGATGAATGATGATAGGGAGTGATGTTAATATAATTCATAATGGTTTCAGTAAATGTCTCCTCCAAATTGAAGAATAGGACACCCTCATTTGACTGACAAGGCAAGTTAGGATAATGGAAATTTAATGAGATTATAAGTATAGGTGTAGTGGCATGTATATTTGTACCTTACCTAATATATTTTATGATAATCGGATCCCTTCTATCAAAATTAAAAACATGCAAGGAGTGGTAGAAGATGACTGATTTGATGGTTGGTTCTATAGTAAATGGGAATCCACAACAAACTAAAATAACACTACTAGTATAAAGCAAGGATTTACTAAAAATGAAGATATAATATGTAGAAAAGGAGGATCAAAAGTATTGATCATATTCAATAGAGATGATCTGCAATAAGATATAACAATTGATGAGCTATAACAAATGAGATTCGTAGCAAGGTAGACAAGATCTAAACAAAATAGTATGCATAAAAAATGACTCTTAACATTGACACAAACATGTCATAAGACTAATTTTATGGAAATCTATGATGTTCTACAACAATTATTGAGGTGGACCCTACTAGGTTCTGCAACAAATTGTGAAACATATTCCACTAGGTTCCATAGAAAATGAGAAATCAATCAAGAAATAGTATGGTAAGAACGTGGAACCAAAGATAACTAAAAGGTGAAGAAATAAAAGGGTTATATTTATCTCTCTTTCTCTCTCTATTCAAATAGTTTCCCACAGCATATTGTTTTTCAAACAATATTTTTCCAATCACACCACAAAAGGGGTTTTCAAAATTGGAATTTTCACTTTATTATTTTTATTTATGCAACTAGAAAAATCATATCATAGAAAGCCCAAGTGGCATAGCCATTGTTCTAACAATCTCCAAATATAATCAATGGGTAATATCTCTTAAAAGAAAACTTTGGATAATGGCTTCCGATATAGACTAAATCGATGTCGATTGCAACAAGAGGTATTTGATCTTCATCTATGATGCACAATTTGACAACACCATTATCATATATAGTATCAACTTCATATGCCTCCAATAAATGGGTAAATTTTTTTCCCTTGAAGTCTTTAAACCTCAAATCATACAAAAGGTCACAACCTCCAACCTATGACTTTTTCTTCTTAATGAATCTATCTTGCCACTTTACTCTCTTTTGTTGAACAACAGATGTGTTATGCAAGGTATGTTGATGAATTTTGTCAATTTCATTAATCTCAGGTGGTTCAAATTAATCTTCGTCTTCTCCCAAAATGTATTCCAAAAGGAACTGAGAAATATGGTATCTCTATCTTAGATGATGCTCATTGGTATCCTAGTTTGCACATACAACTATTCAAAGAACATGTTTGTTGATTCTTTTTATTTGATGGTATTTTTACAAGGCATAAGAATGCACATCTTGTTGAACTTGTCAACTACCACAAATAAAAAGTCATGTCCCTTCATAGATGTTGGAAAACCACCCACAAAATCCATGGAAACGTAAGGCATGGTATAGACCTTGCTTCCTATTACTAAGCTTGTTGTTACAACAAAGCATGCATCCTCTAATATTGAGATACATCTTCTTGAATTTTGTGCCAATACATATACCTTTGTAAGTTACCAATCATGTTCCCAACACCAAAATTTCCTACAACCTTGGAGGTGTGAGCCTCTCTAACAGGCTACAATATTTCACCTTTAGGAACACAAATATTGTATAGCTTTTAGAGAAACCCATTATGGAGATGAAAAAAAACCTTACTGTCACCTTCTTCGGCATGAATTCGACCATGTAGCTGTTGAAAAACGTCCTTGAAGTCCTCATCTTCTATGTATGCCTCTTTTAGTGCATCATGGGTAAAATTCTCTATGTGCATAAGAGTTCCCAAAGTTGTAATCTTGGATGTGGGTGGCCTTGAAAGAGTTTATTCCAACTTTCTAGCATTTCCCTTCTTATACTTGATGACTAGATGAACTTGTTGCAAAAACCCCATCCACTTGTAATTTCTTATTTGTTGAAGCTTACTATGGGCATGAAAATACTATCATGGTTTTCGTTCTATGTGGATAATGGTTTCCTTTCACATCGGATAGTGCTTCCACTTCTTAAAATTCTAAACTAGGAATAAAGTTCCCTATCATAGATAGGATAGTTTGCGACTCCCCATGAAACATTTTCAGAATGATAGCATACTGATTTACTTCATTTCATCAAAATTGCTCCCATAACATACCCGTTTTCATATGTCTCTACTTTGATAGGCTTCTGCAAGTTAGAAAATGTGAGAATTAGTTCTTGCTAATATTTCATTTTATCTAGTCAAAATATTTATGCAGATTCTTTCCCCACTAGAAACTATTAATACTCATTGTTATGACATGGAGTGGTGTAGATAACACTAGAAATGATTCTATGAACTTCTGTAGGTACTATGATACCCCAAAAAATATCCTAACTTTAGTGACATTAATAGGAATTTGTCATTTTATGATGGCCTCCATCTTTGCATAATCTATCTTGAGCTCCCCTCCATCGATCCAATACCCTAAATACACTAATGAATACTGAGAAAACTCACATTTCTTGAGGTTATCTAGTAGATGGTTATTTTTTAGACTCTAATACCTACATGAGATGTGACATCTACTCCTCCTAGGTATAACTATAAACCAATATATCATCCAAATATACTATAACAAAAGAACCTAAATATCGGAATAATGCATCATTCCTCAGTCTCATAAATTTAGTTGGTGAATTACATAAACCAAATGGAATGACCAACCATTTGTACAAACCTTGCTTTTCCTTGAAGACAATCTTCTAGGTGTCTTTTTATTTGACATGTACCTGGTGGTATCCTGATTTGATATCCAACTTGGTGAATTACTTAACATGACACAATTGGAATAACAAATCATCGATCACGGGAAGAGGCTATTGATTCTTGAGTGTAATGTTGTTAAAATATTTCTACTCAATACACATTCACCAAGTCAAAACCTTCTTGGGTACAATGATGATAGGTGACCCACAAGATGAGCTCCTTGGTGAAATTACTACATGCTCCTATAGTTTCTACAATTGTTTCTTCACTTCATTTAATTCTAAAATAGACTAGCTATACAACTCAATATTAGGTAATGGGAAGTAAGGCAACAAATTTATCTTGTGCTCCACTTCCTTGTTAGGCATTTTCACTTTAGACTCTTGGAACACGCATCTGTACGCCTATAGAAACTCCTCCAACTATTATTTTTTATCTTTATTACATCCCTCCAAGGATTCCTTTACCCTTATCGATTCATTACTTGGTTGATTCTCTCTTAATAAAATAAATACATATTTCTTACTAGAACTAATCAAATATTTGGTTTGGTTGCCACTTACTAGTGAGATATTCAATTCACCTTCATGTGCGTTGATTATGTAGGACTTCCAATAATTTTTCAATAGGTATTGGTTTTCTCTCTACATGAATATTTGTTCCTGCATATACATGTAGGGGCATCCTAAAACTACAACACACACATCTAGGGGTACTACATCTAACTTCACTTCATTACTAAAATATGCACTTACAATAAATTTGAATTTACATTGTTTTTGTGACCTCGATTTGTAAATTGTTTTTCACCCACCCCAATGTTTATTAACTTGAATGATCATGAACCTCCAACCCAATATTTCTAAGTAGATTGATTACTATGAGATTGACCTACGAATTGGAGTCAAATAGAGCATATACCTTAATATTCTTCACCTAGACATTGATATAGAAGAGTTTTGTTATATCCTTCTCTTCCTTGTGATGAAGGATACTCATATTAACCTCCTTCTTCACTGAATTTTAAGAAATATTCTCATCCATATCTAAGTTTCTCTCTACTCGATTGCTTGAATCTATGGCTAGAAGCTTCTTCTTCTTTGAATCCTTCTTAAGGTTCTTAGGGTTCAACTTTAGATATAGTTTCAAACACTTTTCTTCAGTGTAAGCATCGATATCGCAATGGTTATATTGGTTAATTGGATCCTTTCATTGATGTGCAATGGTTGTTTTCTTCTTGTATTTACCTTTCCACTTCTTTTTTCCTTCCTTGGAAGTGTCTTGGTTCTCTTCATACTTGGAACCACTTGGTTGTCCTTTCTTGTGGTTTATATTTTCCAAATATTGTGCTTGCACATAGGTATCATCAACTATCTTAAGCTTGAAGAGAATCACTTACTTTCATAAATGACTATGTAGACCCCCCAGATACTTGAGGAGTACATCTAGAATCTTGGGAGAGATACCCAATATGATAGCCATCTTTATGAATTTGGTGATGTACTCCTGCACAATCTACCCTTGTCTTTGCATAAAGTAATGCCAACATATCCATTGGTCCTCTGCATACCTAATAGGGTAAAATTGGGACTTAATGAGGGTTTTGAAATCCTCCCACTTAGTCACTAGTGGATCACCCTCCATCTTAATTATATCCATGTGGATTTCCCACAAGGTTAATGTATGTCCCTCTAATTTGAGCCAAGAAAACGAAATACTTTGCTCCTCATCTATATTTTGAACACTAAAATAGTCCTGTAATTGCTACAACCAATTATTCAACTTTAATGCATGGATATCACCTTGGTATGGCTTTATATCCACTTTTTCTTCCAGTTTAAGTAAATACTAGAAGGGGTAATGTCGCAAGAACTTGGTTTCTCTTTATTAGGATTTTTCCTTGAATCTTTTTCTGGGTATCCATTATCTTCTAGTTTCCCCTCTAATCTAATCGCTGAGTTAGAGCCTCCAACCTCCCCAAATGGTCTGATCTTGTTTGGTAGAGATTCCATGAGGAGGGTCATATTGTAAGATATCTCAACAAATTTCTCTTCCATTGTTGCAAATCTCTCTTATGTTGGATCTCAAGGGTTGTTATGAATAGACTCATCTACCATAGCTAGGGTTCTGTGACATTTTTCTTAAGGAAATTCCTAGATCCTACAAATTTCCACAAATACCCCAAAGAAAATTTCTCTAATACTAGTATGATTTGTGAACTATCGTGGATGTTCCACTAGAATATTTCATAACAAAATATCTTATAATGTGTTGAAACCTTTATTATGTAGGTTTATTTACTTAGATCTCATATTTGTTATCTCTAGCTTATTGCTCTATTTTTTTATTATTTTTTTTAAATTATTGAAATATGAAACTAAAAGAAAATGCAAATAAAATAACACCATCCACACAAACAAACACAATATTTACCCTCATTTAGCTTGAAGGCGAGGCTCGTTCTCTTATCTGTTTGCTTCGGTTATCAAAATGCAAATACAAAGGAATGTGAACTCACTATGGAGTTTCCTATGAAATTGTGGCTAGATGAATTTCTCAACTATGGAACAAGTACAATATTAAAGAATGAAATTGCTTCTCCTCCTAGTAGCTCGTTACTTAACATAGCCCGATAATCATCTGGAGTTAGGGTTTTGACTTCTTCAACCCTCAACTAGTGATAAGGTTTGGACCTTCTGAAATCTTATTGAAAGTCCACATCTGGATAATCCCATACATTTGATTAATGGGGCTTGGCATGACATCCACTCGTACCATGGTGGTCAATACGGTAGGTAAACTTGTGAGAGGCATAACTTTCACATACAAACTTCATTTGAGGTGATTCTCGCAGTATTGGAAATGTCTTGATGTGTAGAATATAGCATCTTCCACCAAATAACATTGTGAAAAAAAAATGCTATTTAATGTCTGAAAATGGCTCAAAATATTTTAGGTGATTTCCAACCCCAATTTTCCAAATTGGAAATTGTTGTTAAAATTGTTGTGCAAATAGATTCCTCCAATTTTTCTACCTAGAAAGTATCGAGATAGGTTCAAAAAATTATATAATGATCCAATTGGGATCACTAATATTACCACTATAGGCATGCTTTACTCACTCATTCAAACAACTCTACCCAAAGTCACACCTTTGTTGGAATCATGTCCGCTTCTCATGTGTCACTATAACTATTGTCTCATCAAATTCCCCCTCTTTTCATGGTAAAAATTATTTTGGGAAACAAGATTGCCACTATTTCATGCTTTCATGCTAAGAAGGGTGGATGGGAGATTTCACCATATATTGGCCATTCTATTACTGGATTGGACTAATAGCTACTACATTTGTGTTGATCTCGAATCCCTTTAGTACCATTTGACATTTCCATTTTCTGGTTACTTACAAGTTGTTGCATACGTAATAATGACAATAGTCTAAATTATTAATCTTTTGGTCGAGCTATCGAATAGATGATGAAATACACATGTAAGGTACAATAATTGATTTAAGGTTTCAAGAAAAAAACATCATTTAAACATCGATACAAATGGTCTGAAACTATTAGTATCCACATACAAAACCATGAATACATATTGGTGGAAAATTACATTTGAATTTTGCACTGATTACTTTCTAATGTTGATTTTTATAAATATCCAAACCAATTCACATTAATAATGTCTCAATATAGGTCAACCTATCACAAGTTACAGTGAACAAAGTCAACCATGTCCACTCCTTTTCAACCATAACAAATTTACCCATACATTCATTGTGCCCAATTATTTAAATTATCCATAATATGACCTTTTCATAACTCCATTTGACTAGCCTAGTTTAAACCTTAGAAAATCATTGTTATGCAAATGCTCATTTGCATCATGAACTTTTGTATTCTTTTGACTTGTAATGAATAAATCAAGTCTTTGAACAAAGCATCACACCGGAAATCAATGAAATTTTGTGACATTAATTAATACTTTTACTACCATATGAACTGATGATTATGGGGTAACAATTAAACCCAAGTTATGTATTCTAATTGATGGGATTAGCATCCTATTGTTTCCAATATTATAGAAATACCTATCAAAGACCATCTTCTAAAAATATGTGTGGTTGATACATTTTATATGTCTAGGTTGGTGAAAAACATGAACATATTGAGAAACATTTATGCCATTATTTTAATACATTGTTCAATGTCGTTATGGAAACAATAAAGCAAACAAGAAGTTCCTCTTTGACAAGGCACGTCACACATAAGTAACTGTATGTGTGGTTGATACATTTTGTATGTCTAGGCATGAACATATTGAGAAACATTTATGCCATCATTTTAGATACATTGTTCAATGTCGTTTCATGAATACTTGTGCATTGATAGTGTATTTGTATCTATTTTGGTAAGGTGGCTCCAATCATAGTTTCATAAATTCTTGTGTAACTTTTACTATTAATACTATATGCATATCTTGTGGAAATTTTACTATTGATAATATATGCATATCTTGTCCAACTTTCCCTATTGATGCTATATACATATCTTGCGCAACTTTCACTATTGATATTATATGCATATCTTGGTAAGCTTTATCAAATGACAGAATAACTTGATAATGTGAAAGTTTATAATAATCCTAGTTTGAAGAGAATATCTTCAGAATGTGGAAATTAATGATAAACCTAGTTTGAATTTAGTCAAATTCAAGGTCAACACATTAAAGGTGAAATATTGAAGGTTTTTAATCATGTGTTTTATTATCAAAACTATGATCGCATCTTTAATTTACGAAGATTCAACCTTCGAATATGATTTGGTTAAAGGCAATTTTTCATACAATGCCACTTTTGAGAAGATGCCATAAAGAAAAAAAGTGTTTTTTTTACATAAAGAGTCATCATAATTATATAGTGCTCTAATCTAATATAATTGTTTATTAAAAAAATATCAATTTTTAATATTTACAATAAATATTATAAATATTACAGTAATAATTTAAAAGTTAAATTAGTTTGTCTTTTAATTAATTTATAAGTGTCATAAAATTTTATGGATATCAACATTTTAATTAATTTTGAAATGTGCAATGTTTAGAGTAGACACTTTACTCATTATAAAAAAAAATATATATAAAAAAATATTTCAAACTTTCAAAAATATTTTCAAAGTTAATCTTATTACATATCACATTACTATTTTATAATTATATAAAATATAATTTATATTTGTTTTGAACATCATCCTTAGCAAGATAACATCATGAAAACAACAAATTTCAATTATTATTATAGTGTGTAGAAATAAAGAGTTCAAATAAATTACATATTGGTAAAGTAGTGATTTTCAATTAAAAATAAATAAAAAACCAATTAAACAATGATTATATAGAAACAGAATTAGTTTAAATTACAATTAATTTACAATTTTCAAAACCACTTTCAAAGTTTAATCTTATTACATATAAAATTAATATTTTTAAACTATATAAAATATCATTTATATTTATTTTGATTGATCACACATAAAAATACTTTGTGCGACTATTTTTTATTATTTTAATAACTTTGGTGAAAAAAGATAGAAAAATTCATTGATAATTCTTAGGATTATTTAGAAATAGAATTAATTTAAATTATAATGAGTTTATAATTTTCAAAACCATTTTCAGATTTTTACCTTATATCTTATTACATATAAGGTAAATATTTTAAAACTATATAAAATATCATTTATATTTATTTTGATTGGTTACATATATGAAAAGACTTTGTGTGACTATTTTTTATCATCTCTTTAATGACTTTGGTGAAAAAATATTGAAAAATCCATTGATCATTTATACATGGTTTTTGAAAATCATTGATAAATGGGTTCTAAAGATGTAATTCTAATTTGTTCCAACATTTTATTGCAAAGACTAGATTGGTCTTGGAGAAATGATAAAAAAACAAGGATGTTAATTACAAGTTCGTTATAGTGCACTTTATGCAATGTCGAAGGTTAAATGGAGCATTGAGAAATTGAGTTAAGCTTAGTACCTACTTGTTGTCATGTACTACTTATACTTTTATGTTTTCTTGCTTATATGGATTAGTTACACACACATCCTACCTTAAATATACATATTGACCAAATATCATTATAAATTTAACTCTCTTACCCCCCAGTCCTTGACCCTTAAGCCACTTATCCAATAAAACCGAACCCTTAACCTTGAACTACTAACCCGTTATAACTCCAACCCCTATCCCACTAACACCTAACCCTTAACTCACCAACCCCCTAATTCATTAACTCCATTTACACATTAAGACATTAAACTTGTAGCCCCTAGCACACTAATCCCCTAAATCTAGCTTAAACATGAACTGTTAATTGACTACCATGAACCTCCTAATATCTAATACATTACCACTTAAACCTTGAACCCAAAATAACCCCAACCACCGATCTATTAATCCCCTCACCATTGATCCACTAACCAAGACACCCCTTACCAATCAATATAGTAACTTACAAACCCTCTAGCCATAGATAGACCAACCCATTACCAATCAATATAGTAACTTACAAACCCTCTAGCCATAGATAGACCAACCCATTACCAATCAATATAGTAACTTACAAACCCTCTAGCCATAGATAGACCAACCCATTAATGTGCCCTAACAACTAACCCATTATCTCCCTAATAACTACTATGGTTAACTATAATTGATTATATTGAAACATGATAGACTATGAATGAATATATTTATCCATGTTTGACTCTACTAACCCATTAATTCCTAATAGATTAATCCATAAATCCTTTCACCATTTTCCAACTAACTCCTTAAAGTAGAAAAAAATATATTATAATAAAGAGACTTAAGGTTGTATTGCACAGATCAACCATATTATACAAAACAATATAGCTATATTTATTTCAACAACTATATAATGCAAAATAAGTTAGCTTGTTCATATAGCTAATGATTTAATGAAAAAAAAAATTGTAATAGATTGTTGGATAGTCTTGTAAATGTTTTTTTTCAAACTTTTATTAAGAGGTAGGAGCTATACAACTTCACTAGTCCTTCCACATGTTAATGTTTTGTCTTAGATCTTTAATTTAAATTCCAAGTATTTATAAAACTTAATGTTAACACGTAGAATTTTATTTTCATATCGTAAGTATGTTTCACATGTTTGACTTTGATCTCTAATATTTTCATGATGGTATTTTATCTAATCAAGCTTAATGGTATTTTATTTAATCAAGATGTTAATATGGAATTAGGATTTTTATTAACAATAAGAAGTTTGTTTTAAGAGTTTATTTATTTGGAATATTGAAGTATTTAAGAAATTATCACAAAAAAAATATTACTTTAATATTCCAAATGAAATTTGAAAAATTGATTATCAATAAAACAAATTGATTAATTAGCATTACCTCACCATGTACCATGAATTTATTTGCATTACAAAAACTAAATAAACCATAAATACCTAGTTCAGTTTAATTAGATTGTGATATATATTTTGATAATACAGATGAATATCGGTGGCCACCCACCTACTCCAACTAGCTCGACTTGGCAATTTCTCAGTTTGGCAATTGTTTTCCTAGTTTTCGGGTCCTGAACTTCTAGGGCCATTTGGAGGCCCTAAACAACATTTTTAGGGATCGATGCAATCAATCTATAGGAGTTGAATTTTAAAATCATAATGTGTGTTCCTTGGATATGCCTTTCCAATGGTCTATCATGCACCTAAAACGAAGATCATATGCAAAAGTTACGACCCCGAGAAGTTGATGTACCAACTTACCCCAACGATGTGCACATGAATTTTGGAACTTCATCTCCTAGGGTTAGGTTTCTGGATGTTGAGGGTTTTGGAATTCATTTTTATTGTAAAAACACTTTTAGAGCCTCATTGTACTCATATTTGTTAGAAAAGCAGGACTGCGGAGCAATAAAATAAAACAAATGTGGAAATAAAACACAGAAGATACACAATACAAGAGAGACACAGATTTACGTGGTTCACCCAGTGTGGGCTATGTCCACCAGAGAAATTGCCAGGTCCTTTCTTTATTATT